>JACEIK010004171.1:13709-48470 GCA_018107945.1 Datura stramonium | reverse complement strand
CAAGTTTAGACTTAGAATTTTGAATGATCCAATAAGTTTTATAACTTATAGATGCATGTTATTAAAACAAATAAATTTCAAACCAAAACCAAATCAATATTAGTGCTAATAAAAGAAATATTTTCAACACTAGGAATGACAAAAATATTAGATATTAATTCTTTAATTTTCCATTGATTAATTTACACAATGAAAACACATAACTTATTTTTTTTTTAAAAACTTAGCAACGTAACTAATACTTATTAGTTGCTTAGTTTGACATGATTTAGTACTTTTAATGTATGATCATTTTCGTTATGACTTATTAATTAATTATATTTATTTTATGCGATATTTTTTGGTTGAATATTTTAGTACAATGTCAACATTCTTCTCATATTTTACATTATTTTCTTAATTAAAAAATACCTTAGATAGTTATATGTCACTAAAATTAAAGAAATATTTCAAGTATAAGTTAAATGTTTTGTAAGAAGACTTTGTCAGAAAAAAAATTTAAAAAACCCGACTTTTTATTGGTTTGATTTAATTTATAGATTTAAAAACCCGATATAATTGATTGGTTTGATATTTAAAAAATTCAAATCAACCCAGACCATGTACATCCCGATTATAAATAAAGGGGTTTTCATTCATTATAGTTCATCCCTCAATAGAAAATGCAAAGTTTTCTCTCTTTCTCTATAATATTTTTCTTCTTGATTTATTATTTTTTAACATGTTATTAGCACGAATCTCTGCCTTGAACACTCACTTCAAATATGTATTACTGTCACGACCCAAACCACCATTATTGGCACCCACACTAACCCTTCGGTGGGAGAACCACATCTTACAAGATAACCCAACCATCTAAAAGTCGTTTAAGTAAACTAAAGAAGCTCATGAGATAAATAATTAAAAAATGAAATTAAAATGTCAAAACAATGCGGAAGCTATTTATTATAATCTGTAATATTCCGAAAGTGCCTAAGGCTAGACTCGGGATTTGAAATGGGAACAATAGAAAAATCTGAGATTTTGACTTAGAACGACTCATGGTACGAGTCGTGGCAAGGAAGGAAAAGTCGTGAAGAAGACTTGGAGTCCAGGATCCAGATCACGAGTCACACCACGAGTTTTGGTATGTGGGTACGACTCGTGGTCAATGTCGTGGGGGAGATGAAGTCACGGGTGATGTTACGACTCATGGAAGGGAACCACGAGTTATGGGATGAAGTCGTGGTGAGAATCCAGTATGTTGCCAGGTGGCTAGTGGTGATCACGAATGGTGACCACGAGTCATTACTTCATGGTACGACTCGTGGTGAGGCCCGTGATGACTGGCAATGTTCAATTTTCAGATTTTTCATTAAGGATATTTTTATAAATTTTAAGCTCTAAGGTCCTAAATTACGTCATTTTAAGTTCAGTTAGAAGGATTTTGAGAGTCTCATATGCTTGTTTTTGAGAGCAGTATCTAGCACCGAGTAAATCCGGCGTTCAGGTAAATTTCGTGGTCTCAGAACTACGTGCCACCGTAGGTATATGTATTTATGGATTCCCCCTTGTGATATCACATCATGCACGTCCCTTGTCTGGCAAGCCTGGGATGGCTCTGTCCACTTGAGCAAGATAGTTGGGGCATCATGTAAGCTCTATCATGATGGTGTCAGTTAAGACGAGTTCTCCCATTATTTCTCATGATTTATGCATTGTCATGTTTATGTTACTTTAGCTCAAGTTATATTTTTATAAGATTTCTCTTATGACTAAGATTATGAGTAGATTATGAATGGTTTGAAAACCTTGAGCCCTCATGTTTATAATATGATATCTACTTCATGTTCATGCAGTCCTACTATTATGAACTCTTATGTATTTTAACTGTTTGTTTTACTTGTCTTGCATACTCAGTACATTCCAAGTATTGACCGCATACTCTATGTTGTATCATTTCATGATACAGGTCCGAGGGATTAGTCTCAACCGCATCATTAGTCCTGCTTTCCCCTCAGGCCTGTTTTAGCCAGTGTTGGTGAATTCTCATCCTTTGAGGACATTCAGTTGTCTATTGTTATGTTATTTCAGTTACAGATTTTTATCGAGCTAGTTGGGGAGGCTGTCCCATCAGCTTATCAGTTATGTTAGAGGCTTTTCAGACAATATATAGAAAATCAGCTTGTCATTGTTGACTCTGTTTTAGCTTGATATGTATGCAGTCTTCCGTTTAAGCATGTTTTATTATTTCATTTCCGCTTATTGTATGTTCTTAGCGACTATGTTCATTCCATGGCTCGACTTGGAACCTCTCGGGGTTCCTTGTCCCGTGTCTCTATCCAGGCCTATGTTTGGGTCATGAAAAACTTGGTATTAGAGCATTAGGTTTTGAAGTATTCTAGGGTGTCTAAAATCCGTGTTAAGTACAATCTTTTTCATGGGTATGAAGTGCGCCACACTTATGACGAAGAGACTAAAAAACATTTTAGGAAACTTCCCTTCTTTCATGATCTATGTTCGTGCGATGAAATGTCTCTCTATCCTTCTAACTCATGCTATACGTGTTAGCAGAATTATGCCTCCTTGCCAAGTTAATGAAAGAAGAAACAGAAATGGAAATGGCCATGAGAATGTGAACCAGCAGGTCCCACCAACCCCCGAGGATCATGTGCCCGAGCAGGTTGCCCATGGGAGTTTAGGTCAGCCATCCAGATGTTGGCACATGCATTGACTGCCCAAGTCAACCAGTAGGCGGTAGCACATGTTCCCCAAAATAGGAATGCGGTAGCGACAAGAGTCAGGGACTTTCTCAGGATGAACCCTCCGGAGTTCCTCGGGTCAAAGGTGGATGAGGATCCACATGAGTTTATTGATGAGATCCAGAAGATCACCCAAATTATGGGGGTGACAGGGAAGGAGTGCGCAGACCTAGCCTCTTATTAGTTAAAAGTGGTTGCCTATATCTGGTTCAGGCAGTGAAAAGATAGAAGAGCAGTTGGAGAAGGCCCCATTGGTTGGGATGAGTTCTTCACCGCATTCATGGATCAGTTCTTTCCACATGAGATGAGGGAGATCAAGGAAACTGAGTTTTTTGAACCTGAGGCAGAATAATATGACAGTCCAGGAGTATGCTTTAGATTTTACCCGCTTGTCCAAATATGCACCAGAGCTGGTGGCTGATCAGAGAGCTTAGGTGAGCAGGTTTGTGCACGGAGTAGCGGACTACCTAGTCAAGGATTGTAGGACTGCTATGCATCATTAGGACATAGATTTCTCTCGATTAGTTTTGTATGCCCAGCAGATGAAGGTAGTACATTTGAGGGAGAGGGAGGCCAAGAGGGCCATGATAGATAGTTTTGGGTTCTCCCAGCAGAGGTTGGGAGGCGGACATCGTCAGCAGTCCTATCAAAGGTCATTAGCTCCAGCGCCAACATCGACCAGTGCTTCATCTAGATCGCAGGGTAACCAGGGGAGCAGAGCATCAGGTTCACGGGGACAGAGGAGCATACAGGTAGAGCGTACCTTTTTGGTCTGCGGGAAGTGTGGAAAGAATCACATAGGAGAGTGCTTGATTGGATTAGATATCTTCTTTGGGTGTGGTAGATCCGAGCATAGGTGTCGGGAGTGTTCGTTGGCTAGATAAGAGATGGTAGAGGCCGTACCAGACTACCAGTTTAGTAGCAGCACCAACACACCCTACTCAACATGGTGCGTCCACTAGTGCAGGTGGTGGTCAACATCAGAATAGATATTTTGCCCTTGCATCTTGTTAGGAGTAGGAGACTTCACCAAATGTGGTCACTGGTATGTTATGAGTATTCCACTTTGATGTATATGAATTGTTAGATCCACGGGATACTTTATCTTTTGTGACTCCCTATATTGCTCGTAGTTTTGGATCAGTCCTAAAACCCTATCAGAACCCTTCTCAGCCTCTACTCCAATCGCTAATTCAATTATAGCTTGACGGGTATACAAAAATTGCCCTGTCACAATCCTTCAGAAAGTCACCTCAGTAGATTTAGTAGAGCTATCCATGATAGATTTTGATGTTATCTTTGGCATGGATTGACTACATGCATGTTATGCCTCATTAAATTGTACAACCCGTGCAGTAGAGTTCTAATTCCTGGGTGAGCCAGTCTTAGAGTGGAAGGGTTGTTCAACTATGCCTATAGGTCACTTTATTTCCTACCTTAAGGCTAGAAAAATGATCTCTAAAGGTTTCCTGTACCATCTAGTTAGGGTTAAGGATGCTACATCCGAGACCCCGACTATCCAATCAAATTCTGTAGTGTTCGAATATCCAGAAGTGTTTCCAGATGATTTATCGGAAATTCCTCCTGAGCGGGAGATCAATTTCGATATTGACCTTCTTCCCAATACGCAACCTATATCTATTCCTCCTTACATAATGACTCTAACTGAGCTAAAGGAGTTGAAGGATCTCTTAAACAAGGGTTTCATCAGACCTAGCAAATCCCCGTAGGGTGCACCAGTACTCTTTGTTCGGAAGAAGGATGGTTCCCTCCGAATGTGCATTGACTATCGGTAGTTGAACAAGGTCACTGTTAAGAATAGGTATCCCCTCCCCAGAATTGATGACATGTTTGACTAGCTTTGTGCAAAGTTTTTTTTAAAGATAGAACTCAGATCCGGATATCATTAGCTCAGGGTTAGAGAGAGTGACATCCCAAAGACAACCTTCAGGACTCGGTATGGTCACTATGAGTTTGTAGTTATGTCTTTTGGATTAATGAATGCTTTTGAAGCTTTTATGGATTTGATGAACAGGGTGTTTAAGCCGTATTTGGATATGTTCGTGATTGTGTTCATAGAAGACATCCTCATATACTCTCGGAGTGAGGAGGAGCATGTCGCTTATTTGAGGGTGGTGCTACAGACTCTGAAGGATTGCCAGCTGTATGCTAAATTCAGCAAGTGTGAGTTTTGGTTAAACTCAGTAGCATTTTTGGGTCATGTGGTGTAAAGTAAGGGTGTATAGGTAGACTCTCAAAAGATAGAACTGTGAAGAATTGGCCTAGAGCAGTTAGTCTTTCAGATATTAGGAGTTTCTTGGGCTCAGCTGGTTACCACAGAAGGTTTGTGGAAGGATTTTCATCTATTGCAGCACCATTTGACTAAGTTTACCTAGAAGAAAGTAAAGTTCAATGGTCGGAGGCCTGTGAGAAGAGCTTCCAAGAGTTGAAGACTCGACTCACCTCAGCACCAATGTTGACTCTACCTGAGGGTACCGATGGGTTTATGGTATATTGTGACGCCTCAAGGATTGGCCTTGGTTATGTATTAATGCAGCACGGTAAGGTTATAGCTTACACCTCCAAGCAGCTTAAGGTCCATAAAAAGAACTATCCAACTCACGACCTCGAGTTGGCAGCGGTAATATTTGCCTTGAAGATTTGGAGACACTATCTGCATGGGGTCCAGGTTGATGTGTTTATGGACCACAAAAGCCTATAGTACGTGTTTACCTAGAAGGATCTAAATCTACGTCAAAGAAGGTGGTTGGAGCTTCTTAAAGATTACGATATGAGTGCCCTTTATCATCTGGGCAAGTCTAATGTAGTGGCAGATGCTTTTAGTAGGCTTTCTATGGAGAGTGTGTCCCATGTAGATGAGGAAAGGAAAGAGTTTAGTGAACAATGTGCATCTGCTTGCACGACTAGGAGTTTTTCTTGTTGACTCGATAGATGGTGGTGTCATTGTTCAGAAAGGGTCAGAATCTTCCTTGGAGACCGAGGTCAAGGCTAGGAAAGACGAGGATCCTATTTTGGTAAAGTTGAAGGAAACTGTTTAGAATTAGAAGGTGGAGGTTTTCTCCCGGGGGAGATGGTGTACTACGATATTAGGGTCATTTGTGTGTACCAGGTGTTGATGACTTGAGGAAGTGGATGTTGTATGAGGCTCATGGTTCCAGATATTCTATGCATCTGGGTGCCACCAAGATGTATCGTGACATACAGGAAGTCTATTGGTAGAATGGCATAAACAAGGACATAGCAGAGTTTGTGGAAAAGTGTTCGAATAGTTAACAGGTGAATGTTGAGCATCAAGGACCTGGAGGTGTGCTTCAAGACACTATTATACCTAGTTGGAAGTGGGAGAAAATCAACATGGACTTTATCACAGGGTTGCCTCATACTCATCGATAGTATGACTCTATTTGGGTAGTTGCAGATAGGTTGATTAAAGCAACTCAGTTCCTACTGGTCAAGACTACCGACTCAGCAGAGGATTATGCTAAATTTTATATTTGGGAGTTAGTTCGGTTGCATGGAGTACCCTTGTCTATCATATCAGATAGAGGTACTCAGTTTACCTCCCAGTTTTGGAGATTGTTTCAAAAGGGACTTGGTACTCAGGTCAAGCTTAGTACAGGCTTTCACCTGCAAACAGATTGTCAGGTTGAACGGACCATTCAGACTCTTGAGGATATGTTGAGAGCGTATGTGATTGATTTCAACAGTAGTTGGGATGATCATTTGTCTCTCATTGAATTCGCATATAACAACAGTTACCATTCCAACATTCAAATGGCTCCGTTTGAGGCTCTTTATGGGCGGAGGTGTATATCGCCTATTAGTTGGTTCAAAATCGGTGAAGCTACATGGTTTGGAATGGATTCAGTGCATGAGTCTATGGAGAAAGTTCAGCTTATAAGGGGAAGGTTGAAAATAGCTCAGAGTCGCTAAAAGTCCTATGCGGATGTGAGGAGGAGAGAACTTGAGTTCGATGTTGATGATTGAGTGTTTTTGAAGGTTTCTCTGATGAAGGAAGTGATGAGGTTCGGAAAGAAGGGAAAAGTTAGTCCCCGTTATGTTGGCCAGTATCGAATTAAGAGACATGTTAGCAAGGTCGCCTATGAGTTGGAGTTGCCCTCAGAATTGGCTTCAGTACATCCAGTCTTTCATGTGTCGCTTTTAAAGAAGTGCATAGGTGATCCGACTTTGGTTGTTCTGGTGGAGAGCGCAGGTGTGAAGGATAGTCTTAGCTACGAAGAGGTTTCAGTTAAAATACTTGATCATTAGGTTCGGAAGCTAAGAAACAATGAAGTAGCTTCAATAAAGGTTTTGTGGAGAAATCAACATATTGAGGGAGCTATGTGGGAAGCTGAAGCAGATATGATGGCTAAATACCTGCATCTATTCCCTTCTGGTTCAGTTTCAGCTTGAGGTATCAATTTCCTCCTTAGTACTCTATTCAATTTCATGTTTAGTTAATGTGTCCTAGTTTCTTTCATGTCAATTTATGTATGTGTGATTTTTGAATTCAGTTCAGTCATATGTTTTAGACCGGAGTTAGTCACTCCGTCAGATTTCAGCTTCAGATGCTCAGTATTTGGGATGACAATCTATTTTCCCCAGCTTTTCAATATTTTCTTTCACATTCAAGGACGAATGTTCCCAAGGGTAAGATATTGTAATACCCCAAAAGAGCCTAAGACTAGACACAAGATTTAAAACGGGAACAACAGAAAAATATGAGATTTTGACTCAGAACAACTCGTGGTACGAGTCGTGCGAAGGAAGGATGAGTCATAGGAGGAGTCGTGAAAAAGACTTGGAGTCCAGGGTCCAGACCACGAGTCACACCATGAGTCATGGTATGTGGGTCCGACTTGTGGTCAGTGTCGTGGGGGAGATGAAGTCACGGGTGATGTTACCACTCGTGGTAGGGAACCACGAGTTGTGGGATGAAGTCGTGGTGAGAATCCAGTAAGTTTCCAGGTGGCCAGTGGTGATCACGAGTGGTGACCACGAGCCGTTACTTCATGGTATGACTCATGGTGAGGCCCGTGATGACTGGCAGTGTTCAATTTCCAGATTTTTTATTAAGGGTATTTTCGTAAATTCTAAGATCTAAGATCCTAAACTACATCATTTTAAGCTTAGTTAGAAGGGTTTTAGGAGTACTTAACCTATCATAAGCCTTTCCATTCCATGCATGCAATATTAGAGTATTCAATTAGAGATCAAGCTTAAGAATTTCTCAATTTCTTCTCCAATTCCTTTAGGCTTTTAAGGGAGAGTGTAAGATTAGATTACCCAGGTATGTAGGGTTGTGAATGAGAGTTACTCTTCACTCTCATGCCCCAATTTCCCTCTATGATTGTGAATTCAAGTATTAAAGTAAATTTGATTATCTTATGGGGTTTTAAGCCCAAATTTATGGAATTTTCTTTGATTTGATTATGGGTCAATTCCCTTCAGGTTCTAAATTTTGTTTTAATGATCTACGGGCAGATTTTATATTTAAATTGATTCTAATTTTTTTGATCTCAAATCCAAATAAATCAATGTCCAATTATGCAAGGTTTCATGAAGAGTCAAGTTATGATTCTATTATAATTTTTGATCTTCCTAACCCTAATTTATGAAATTATGATTTATGATATGATTTCTCTACAAGTACTCTTCATGGATTTATGAATGTCAAGTATATAAACTTTTACAAGGATGCATGTTCTTCATGACTTATGAATTATGATTTTGGCCGACTCATGGGCCCTTACTCACATATTTCAAGTATGATCAAGTATGTTATGATTTATTTGGCCATGAACTTCATGAATGATTTCACGATTACGATATGAGTCTCATGTGCATATTTTTTGGAGCAGTGTCTAGCACCGAGTAGACCTGACATTCAGGTAAACCCCATGGTTTATGAACTATGTGCCACCATAGGTATATATATTTATGGATTCCCCCTTGTGATATCACATCATGCATGTCCCTTTCCTGACAAGCCTGGGACGACTCTGCCCACTTGAGCGAGATAGTTGGGGCATCATGTAAGCTCTATCATGATGGTGTTGGTTAAGACGAGCTCTCCCACTGTTCCTCATGATTTATGCATTGTCATGTTTATGTTACTTTGGCTCAAGTTATTTTTTATGAGGTATCTCTTATGACTAAGATTATGACTAGATTATGAATAGTTTGAAAACCTTGAGCCCTCATGTTTATATTGTGATATTTACTTCATGTTCATGTTGTCCTACTCTTATGAACTCTTATGTATTTTAACTGTCTGTTTTACTTATCTTGCATACTCAGTACATTCCAAGTACTGATTGCACACTCTATGGGTACCGTTTCATGATATAGGTCTGAAGGGTCAGTCTCAGCTGCATCATAAGTCCTACTTTCCCCTCAGGCATGTTTTAGCAAGCTTGGTGAGTCCTCATCCTTCGATGATATTCAATTATTCATTGTTATGTTATTTCAGTTACAAACTTTTGTCAAGCTAGTTGGGGAGGCTGTCCCATCATCTTATCAGTTATATTGGAGGCTTTTCAGACAATATGTAGAAAATCAGCTTGTCATTGCTGACTCTGTTTTAGCTTGATATGTATGCAGACTTCTGCTTAAGCATGTTTTATTATTTCAGTTTCATTTGTTGTATGTTCTTAGCTACTATGTTCATGCCATGGGTCGACTTGGAGCCTCTTGAGGTACCTTGTCCCGTGTCTCTATACGGGCCTATGTTCGGGTCGTGACACAATCCCAAAATTTGAAAGTCATCGTAGAAGGACTCTAACTAAAAGATGTCTAAGAATAATAAAAATAAGAGAAACATCGTCAATGTATGGAGGTAATAGACATCAATCCAAAAAAGATCTGTAGTATCCTGTATAGAACAACTCACCCTCAAATCAATCAACTAGCTACTATAAATCTGAGGTCATGTTGAAGTCTCTGGAACACAGTCTGCACTCAAAGAAAAGTATAGGAGTAGTATTAGTACAAACACTATCTACTAGTAGGAATCATAGGCCGACTCTGATTTGTAACAAATATATATCGTAAATCAAAACAAGTAAGAGACAAAATTATAAAAACACACAATCATCCACATCATAAATCAGGTAGTCAATAATACGAAACAGATGCATCAACTTCAGGCCTATCAATGCCTATCAACATGAAATATATAGTTCTCAAAATCAAAACACAGAACATCACTAGCTTATAATGTAAAGCAAATCACAACAAATCAATGGAATTATGTCAATGCTGAAATACAGTTGTATCCCTTATATCTCCTCAGTGTCACTATATATCAAACCATCTCACACATTTGTTACTCATCTGTCATTCATGTGTACACACATGTCAGAAGGTCTTATGTTTGCCCATCCAGTCATGACCTGTAGGGGACTCTACAAATCCATGTACCGTATTGGTGTGGTACCCGCTCCCATTCATTTGCTCGTTCAGATGCTCCCCTAGGACACGAGCCCTTCACATTATAAACGCTTCTCCGGATACTCACCTCGGACACGAGCCACTCATCTTAGAAGAATAGGGTATTCCTCAATTATCACACAATCACTCATTTCACCTCGGACACGAGCCTTTCATATAAGAATAATGATGTATTATTCAATCATCATCAACACATCTTAGTATGCTCTCTATTCAGTCATCATATAAGACCACAGTAATAGTACACATTGATTATCACATGTACATATCAAAATCATGAATTATGTTCACAGACTTAAACAGTTCATAGTTTACACATAGAATTATCAAATCATCAATATCAATCACAAACTACGTTCAAAGACAAATCAAGTATGCTTATCAATTCACAATACATACAAGAAACTAAGAAAAGTCTAACTCCAAATAAATCGTAAACTACCTCAACTGAGGACTTGAATAAGCAAGCTACTACACTTTCGCCTTTCCTTTCCTCAATGCCTCGGAATTCTCAAAGTCTAAAGATAAATATGTATGATTATTTAATTATATACTCTTCAAATAATGGCCTTGGAGATTTAAATCCACCTAATTCTACCTTTTATCAAGGTTCGATTCATTATCCATGAGTTAACTTTCCATAGCCTAGGTCCATAATGATTACATCACCCAAATTTATGAAGTTTCTAATCCTTCAGCCCTCTTTAAGGAAGTTTTTATTCTAAAGTTCCTATCTTTATTGAATTCTAGATCTCAAATTATCACCATTATGAACTATAGCATTCAATTCCATCCTAGGAAGTGTTACTTACGAACTTTAAAGCCTAGGAATCAATAACTGTCAACTCCCATTAAATTTACCCTAAGTTTCATAGTTTTCAAGTTCTAGTGATCACTCAATCATTAATGACCCTTCAATGATTCCAGGGAGTTAAGGGAAATGATAGGTAAAAGGATTTATGGAAAATTCTTACCTTGAAAGGGAATATTCTCTAGTCTTGAAAAAATCGCTACTTAGCTCTCCCAGTTCGTGCCTTAGAATTATGAGGTGAAATTCTCAAAGTAACTGCCTTGCGTCGTTCATTGCGACGATCACCACCTTCACTATAGTGGACCTATTTTGGCGACCAAGACTTCACTATGGCGAGCTTTGGCACCTCACCAACCATCGCTACAACGGCACTCCGACTGCTACGACAGTCTCACTATTGCTTAAATTCCACTACTACAAACGATGCCTCATTAACTAGTAGCTCGATAAAACTTCACACTTTTTAATCTCAAAACACTAGTCTCTGATCAAGACATCACAACACCTTAGAAATATGCACCTAGATATAAAATGATGCTACAATATTACTCATAGACTTAAAATTTTCTACGAAGGTCTAGTTCACTAGGTTGTCCACTAACGGAACACAATTCACAGTCGAAATTGAGACTAAACACATTTTAGTTTTTAAACTATCCCATTTTTGAGTTTTATTGGATCACATTCACTATGAGGACTCTAACAGGGTACTGTGGCCCTAACCACCCCATAATGAGTAGAATGAAAATAGGGGAAAGGAATACCTGACATAGCGAATAGCTGCTAATACTTGCTACACAGGTCTAATTCGGTCTCCCAAATGGCCTCCTCCACAAGACGGTTCTTCCACTGGACCTTCGCAGACACGATCTCCTTGAATCTCAGCTTGTGGACCTCCCTATCTAAGATATCCATAGGCTCCTCTTCATATGAGAGATTTCCATCAAGTAAAACCGAATTCCAGTGAATAATATATGTACCATCGCAGTGGTACTTCTTCAGCATTGATATATGAAATAGCGGATGGACTCCAGATAAATCCGTAGGCAATGCGAATTCATAAGACACCTCCCCCACCTATCTAAGTATCTCATATGGACTAATGTACCTAGGTCTAAGATTCCGTCTCTTACCAAACCTCATCACGCACTTCATAGGTGAAACCTTGAGCAAAACTTTCTCTCCTACCATGAACTCCATATCTCGAACCTTTCGATCCGCATATTCTTTATGTTTTCTTTAGGATGCCAAGAGCTTTTCTCGAATCATTTTAACATTGTCCTAAGGATTCTTTCAACAGGTCAGTACCCCATGATCTTACCTCAAAGATGTCAAACCAACCAATGGGAGGTCTATATCTCCATCCACATAGAGCCTCAAATGGATCCATATCAATTCTCGAGTAATAGCTATTACTGTAAGCAAACTCTACCAATGGTAAAAACTTATCCCAATGCCCACGAAAATCTCTCACACAAGCTCGGCATATATCCTCCAGCACTTGAACCATCCTCTTGGACTGCCTATCAATCCGAGGGTAAAATGCTATTCGCAAATCTAGCCTAGTATCCAACTCAGCCTGCGAAGTTCTCTAAAAGTTAGATGTAAACTACGTACTTCTATTCGAGATAATAGAAACCGAAACTCCATCCAATTGAACAACATCTCGGATATATAGCTTGGCCAACTTCTCCATATTATAAGTCACCTAGACTTGCACAAAATGAATAGACTTAGTCAACTTGTAGCTAGACGATAACCCATATGGAGTCGAATTTTCCTAATGTCTTCTGAAGATCAATTACAAAGTCCATAACTATCCTCTCCCACTTCCATTCAGGAATAGACATCCTCTGAAGTATTCCTCCAGGACTATGGAATTCATAATTCACCTACTGATAATTTAAACATTGGGTAGCAAACTCCATAATATCACGCTTTATTCTACTCCACCAATAGTGCTACTTTAGGTCATGGTACATCTTGTTGACACCAGGATGTATAAAGTATCTCGAACTGTGAGCCTCTAACAGGATAGTCTTAATTAGATCATCAACATGAGAAACACAAACACACCATTCATTATCAATCATAGCCTCCTTGGCCTCACTCCGCAAGACTTTACGATGGATCTTGCTCAATATGGTATCCTCAAACTGTCTAGCCTTAATCTGCTCCAGAAAGGATGACCTTGTCTCTACGCTAGCCAATACTTCGCCAGATTTAGACAATTCAAGTCTCATGAAACTAATAGCTAGAGTTTGAATCTCACTAGCCAATGAATGCTTCGTAGCATCCAAACAAGACAGACTAACCATGCTCTTAGTCTTCCTACTCAAAGCATTTGCTACCATATTTACCTTACCCAGATGATATAAAATAGTGATATCATAGTCTTTGAGTAGCTCCATCCACCTCCGTTACCTCAAGTTAAGGTCTCTCTGGGTAAGCACATGCTGCAAACAGCGGTGGTCAGTAGTAATGGACACCTTAGAGTTAGTTTCTCTAAATATTTAAAGCAAACACCACCATCGCCAACTCCAAGTCATGCAAAGGATAGTTCTTTTCATGCACCTTTAGCTGCCTAGATACATACACAATGACCTTCTTATCCTACATCAAAATAGCAACCCAAACTAGAACGTGAAGCATCCCAATAAATTACAAAATCCTTACCCTCCACAGGCAATGCTAGAATAGGGTTGTAGTCAACAAAGTCTTGAGCTTTTCAAAGCTCCCCTCACACTCTTCTGACCATTAAAATGGCACATCTTTTTGGTCAATCGGGTCAATTGAGAAGCAATAGAGGAAAGCCTATTCATAAATCGACGGTAATAGCTAGATAACCCCACAACAATGTAGATTTCTATCACCGAAGTGGGCCTAGCACAACTCGTAACTGCCTCTACCTACTGTGGATTAACTATAATTCCTTCCTTCAAAACCATGTGCCCCAATAAGGACAAAAATACCAACCAAAACTCACACTTAGAGAATTTAGCGTATAGTTGTTTTTCTCTCAACAACCCTAGAACAATCATCAAATGATTTTCATGCTCCTCTTTACTCCTTGAATAAACCAGTATGGCATTAATAAACACAATCACAAATGAATCTAAGTACGTCTTAAACACACTAGTCATCAAACTCATGAAAGCGGCTAGAGCATTAATAAGTCCAAAAGACATAACCAGAACAATAATATAGACAAAAAAAAGAAAAAGTTACTTCATTAAAAATCAAGGAATATAAGACATGTTCATCCCTACAGATAAACTCTATTCTAGCAGGAAGAAAAAAATAATAATAATACAACTGTGAGATTTAAACCTCGAGCCCTAATTTTAAGAAAAAGAAGAGGAAAAAAATAAGATAGACCTGAGATTTGAAATTTCAATTTCATTTGTAATAGTCCATCCAATAAATAGTTTACTATAGGATTTTTCAGGTTTGGGATATATAATGTTAGGAATTAGATGAAGTAGTTTGTAGTGTCCATACTGGTCCGAAAATCCATCTTAGGAATATCCTCAGCCCGAATCTTCAACTGATGGTACCTTGACCTTAAGTCAATTTTTGAGAAAACCAAGGAACCCCTGAAGATGGTCAAACAAGTCATCTATCCCGAGAAGAGGTACTTATTTTGGGTTGTGACCTTGTTCAACTGATAGTAGTCAATGCACATATGCATACTCCCATCCTTCTATTTTAAAAAAACACAAGAGCACTTTATAGGAAAACACTCAGACAGATACACCCTTAACTAAGTAAATCCTGCAATTGTACTTTCAACTCTCTAAACTCAACTGGTGCCATCTAATATGGGAGAATTAAAATAGCCTAAGTTCCTAGCTCTAGGTAAATAAAGAAATTGATATCACGGTCTAGTGCATGCCAGGAAAATTCACTGGAAACACCTTTAAGAATTCATATACAACTAGAACTAACTCAATGGGTGGGATATCTGTACTAGTGTGTGCCAAAATGCCAAACACTCTCTTCCCACTAACTTCCTAGCATAGATGTAAGATATTATCATTTTATGGGCAGGGATACAATCACCCTTTTATTCAGGCCTAGACATGCTCATCATAACTATAGTGACACTCTTAGTGTGATAGTCTAAGATCGCATGACAAGGAGACAACCAACTCATCCCCAAAATGATATCAACATCAACCATTTCTAAGATCACCAAATTTATCCAGGTTTTATACTCCATGAATGTTAACATGCATGAACTATTGACTCTATCAATAATTACAGAATTACCAATAGGAGAAGAAACATGAATTCTAGTGTTAAGAAAATCACACACCAAGTTTAGACCCACATAAAAATAAGTAGACACATGAGATAAAGTAGAACTAGGATCAAATAATACCATAGCTATTCGGTCACAGAAAAAATGGTACATGTGATAACTGCATTTAAAGCCTCTACCTTAAATTTTTTCTCGAAAAAAATAGAAGTGTGCTCATCCGCCTGTCTGTAATCCGCCCGTGACGGGATGGGCACCGCCTCTACCAATCTGAATATCCCTTTGAAGTGTGCTCATCCGCCTGTCTGCAACTTTCTCTCTAGAGCTTCTCTCCGTTGACGATGAAATTGTCGTTCCGGCTCTAAGGATGGATCCACTAAACCTTTGTCTCTTGCCAGTGTTCAACAGAATCTGTTTTCTGCAAAATACAGGCTAAGACCAGGGTGTCAACACTAAAATATTGAAATAGCAAACTAACACTTAAAAAATAAAAGTAAAAATGAAAATTTCACCAATTGCCTATTCCCGGCCAAGCGCCAAAAACTTGATGAGCCCGCAGGAGTGTGCGGGTCGTACAAGTAATACAGTGGCTCTTTTTAAGAACCGGAATGTCGAACCCACAGGACAGGAATACGGGGTGAAACCTTTCAGATGTTAATTTACTACCACTACAACAGTGGGAACAACGGTGTAAGAAAAGTTGTTTGTTTGAGAAATATATTTTTGCTAAACTAAGCTATTTATACAGGTGAGTCTTAACTATGAAGGAGAGCATGCTGAGGCTACAAGAACATGTGAGAAACGAACTATCAATATACGTGGTTTATCTTTTCCTCGGTTTTACGTCGGAACTAATGCCTATGGATTAAACTCTCGTATTTAACCTAACTTAAGAATCATAGACCTTCCACCTACATTTTCGTGATAAGAAGAAATTCAAGTTCTAGCTATACAAAACCGGTTCCACACATGACTAATACGACTTTCGGGTATATTTCTATCGAAGGTAAATCAATTCCCAATTTTCCCAAACCAGAAAGATCATATCTATTAATTCACAACTTTCCAATTTCTTGCCCTCTCGGTGAAACGGACTTTTTAGTTCATTAACATTGGCTGAATATATTAATGTAGTAAGAACAAGAATTAAATAGAACAACCATGGAAGAAAAGAGAAAATAAACCAGCAATCAATAATTACATTTCAACACAAAAGTTCATAACCTCGGCAAGAAGGAGAATTAGCCACTCATTTGTGGATTAAACATCATTAAACAAGTGTTAATCATACAAAGCAATTGAAGGAAGAAGAAAGAGATAGAGAAAAACCCTAAGAATTTCGTCCTCAAAACTGCCTGTAACCCAAGTTCTTGCTCCACCAAGTCAGAATAATTAAAAATGCCTCTAAGTGTTCTATTTATCTAGGGATAAATTTTCCCGGAATAACGAGCAACGTGCATGGTGTGCATCGCGAACCGCTGCCTCCGTGACACAGTGCAAACGCGGAAACCCTCTGGAAATTGTCATGGTATTTAGCTTCCAACGTGGCACGGCGTGCGTCATGAGCCTCGCCAACGTGCCTGGTGCAATCGCGGACCCTCTCTGGAAATGCAAAGTCTAGAGGAATTCCTCCCAACGTGGCACGGCCTGATCGCGGACCCTCACTGGAATTTATTGGAATTTTCATCCCAGCGATGCATCCGCAGTGGCAGCGTGTCACGCTCCATCAGCGAGGCCCTTGGCAGTCCTGCTCACCAACGCTTTTGCTTTCGTTCGAGTGCATCTTCGATTTCTTCCAACATTTCATTTTTCATTCATCAAAAGCATGTTTTCCTACAAAACAACATAATCATGTTGGTTAGTATAAAATCACACTTCCGTACATTTACATGAGAATGTACACACCTTAATAGACAAACAAGACCCAAATGTTATACATTTGAGTATCGAGTTGGCATATATTATGCCCCTTATCCACATACACACACTTAAAATCTTGTTCGTCCTCGAACAATACTTATACAACTCATGCAATTTCTGTCCATCATGGCTACTTAGGCTCGACCATCCGAACTACGGTTATACCGATTATGTTCAAAAACAAATCATCAAGAGAAACATGCATAGTATCGTTATTACAACGACACTTAATAAATCAAGACCTCCTAGCACCAGAATCGACTCTCGATATCGGCAAACTCATGCATATTAGTTGACCGAGATATCCGACACGAATTTATTCTATCATCAACATGTGCCCTCACAACAATAAGAGATTCCCTGTTTAAATGCATGAACTCTAGAAATTCATGTCGGGGTATATATAAACACACAATTTCGCTCACTCTCCCAAATGAATTCACATGCATTGCGTCATGACCCATAAGCTTGCCTCTAGTGTTTTACTCACTAATATATGGATGCGTGATGTAAGATCATAGGACTTAACAGGTTTGTAATGTAGCAAGCTCACGGAACTAGTATATACTAGGCTAACCAATAATGTGAAAAACTAGCTTCCTTAAGCGCTTTCACATCCCATCAACTTCTAGCACTAAACACCTTCCTTCCTCCTCCTCTTGGGATTTATCTTTATATTTATCACCCATTTCTTTGCTCACACCGGACTAACGAAGAGAAAATTGAGTTAAACAACTTTCTTTCCTTCAAATCTGGCTATTCCACCCTTGACTCTTCTTTTTTTCTTTCTTTCTCTCTTTTCTTTTTCATCACTTTTCTTTTCTTTTTATCACTTCACTCTTTGACACCATGGGAAAATTATACATTTTCTTGAGCGCTTAAGAGCTTCAGATTTTGGTTTAAGGACCATGAAAAGAAGGGTTCACTTGGTTCACACCCTTTTCGACAAAGAAAAACCAGAAAAGAAAAATTTATCAAGAGCTAAAGGCTCAACAGGCTGACTAGGGTTTAATCTTCCAGGTAGATATGAAAAGGAAAACAAAGCTTTGGTTGACAAAGAAACGCCTACCATCCTTTCCTACACTACACTTCCTTCATTTCATTTCGTACACCACGACAGGCAAAGTTCTAGACAATCGACAATAGCATGGGATAAACAATTTCTCACTGCACACTCGATGCACATGCTCAACTCAAGATGACTTCACAGATTCTTTAATCCGCTAATGCAAGAATTCAAAAATTAAGCCTCAATCACACCGAATCGAATTCTAAGGCGTAAGTGTCTTACATATGTACAAAAAATTTGCATGCGTTCTACGAATCATCTTGCTATATATAATTATTATGTACAACACGCAACAAGGGATGTCGGAGCCATAGAATAGCAACATGAAGTAGGATACAACCAACAATCAACTAAAAAAAAAACAAGGAAAATTTAAAAAAGACAAAAATAAAAACGAAATATACTACTCCTGTCGACTACCTTTCCCTTAAGGCGGTCGTCATCCATCCATCATAGAAGGGTCACTATTTACGACTTCGGTTCAATCAGGACTCTTCTCGGCAAAAGAACAAAACAAACTCCGAAGGCAAGAAAAATGATTCTGAAATTTTTTTTTTAAAAGAAATGTCGATGATTTCGACAAGACTATTTTACATACTGGCTAACATCATTCCACAGCGCGACAATTTCACAACAATATTTACATCAATGACATACACATAAAACAAGAGTCAAATTAAAACAAATATGACAACAAGGCAAGGAGCATGCGATGATATACACAAAAGGCAAATTCAGCACCTAACTACTCCACCCCACACTTAAAATCGTTTCTTGTCCCCAGTGTTCATGGTCAAACAGAAAGGTGGTTCGTGAAACTCCCTGATCAGTCAAAGTATTCCACTTCCTCATCAGGTGCTGCCGCCTCATCCCCATATACGAGTCTCCACCGTCATCCTCTTCAGGCTCAACGTCAGAAATCCTTGCGACGTGTCTCCTTGTCGATAGGGACGTCATCATCTATGAAGCTCACGAAAGCTGGGCCCACCCGACATAGCGCCCTGGCGTTCTCGCCAAATGGGTAATCTAAGTCGAGCTGCCACAGCGCTCGTCACTCCGTGCCCACAGGTCTCCGCTATGCGTAGGCCCGGAGCATCTGCATCGAACATGCGGGACATATATTGTTCGTCGAGCATGTCGCTCGGCCAGTGTGAGAACGGAACATGCGTGGTGTCAGGTGCCTTTGTTTTTGTGACATCAATGGCACACCGCTCCATCTGCGGGATGTAATCCTGAGGCCTCCTCCTCGACCTCAGGCCTCTCAGGAACGTCGTGGTGACCCGCTGAATCCTTACCTGCGCCCTTGATGCAATCAGGCCCTCTTCATAGCGAAGATGATCCACCGCCCCAACATTGATCTCAGCCCTTTCATCAGGGCGTATACCAAACATACACGATCCGGGTCACATCTGTCATGTGCAGCCCCGGAATCAAACGAGGCAAATGATCTTAAGCCATGATACAGCTTCCCACTGTTCATCTGTGCATAGGGGCAGCGTCTGATGGTAGCCCCTCTCCTTGTGCCTGCTCCAACGTGCCGTAGACCGAGCTCCACATAATGTGCATATGATATCCGCATAAGGTGGAGTGATGTTCAGCTGTCGGAGTACATGGGCGTACGTATTTTGCGCCCTAGGATGGCATTGAGGTGGTGAGGCTCCAATGTGACGATTTGGCCCTTTATCTTGATGGTGTGACTCCTCAATGTCGGGTTCCAATTGGCGTAGAATTCCCGGATCAAGTGCAGGTTGCACTCCTTGGAGGCTCGTTGAAAATGAAGCGTAGCCCGACGACGTCAATCCCTTTGCACCATCCCGAGAGGGGAACTCTTGTGCCAATGGTTCCCCACGTATGTGTTCCTCAGGAAGTATTTGGTCTCTTTGTGTTTGGTGTACCACTTTTTCCCCTCTTTAAGTCACCCCTGTGTTCCATATTGGCGGCGGTGGCCGCGTGGAACTGCCGGTGCTGCTTGGGACTGCTGCTCCCGATCTCAATCTTTTCTTCCGGCGCACGATGTTGATGCGCCCTTTCCTTTGTCCTGCCTGCTAGACATTGTTTCTGTCAAAGAAAACAGACATTAACAATGTTAGTCTATTTCAAATTAGCTTTTGACTAAGGTTGGGTTTGGCTCGGCCACCCACATAGTTTCTAGCTCACATTATGCATATCAGCAGAACACATTTGCTTCTAATTTACAAAAAGGATACAAATTCAAGAACAACTAAACAAAGAAAAAACACAAACAAAATCGCCTCATGCCTTCTTAAATTTCGATAGTATAACCTCAATGTACTACTCAGACTTCGTACAGCTAATTTCAACATACTATCGATAATCATTTCATTACATGGCATTCAGCTAAAAGAAAATAAGAAAAACAAGAATACTCCACAAACATCAAACTAAGCAATTCCCCTGATTTTCATGTAATTCGATGAGTTCTTGAGTTCCCAATTTACCCCGAGGTGCATCGTTTCTTAGCATACACGATAAGCATACTATTACAATTCAACTAACATGCACAACCCACAATTTTTCAACAATTCCTCTTCTCAATTCAATTTTCAACTTCACAATCCAACCCTAACTACAATCTAGCATAAAATTCATTTAAGCCCGCGAATTAACGAGTTCATATGATTAGCGATACTACTCCTTGTGCTTCTTTGTCGTTGAGGAACGGGGGTGGAGGTCTATCTGGTTCAGCATCCTTGTGTTTCCCCCTCTCATCATTCTGCTCCCTCTCCTTCTACCACTCCCAGCTGAGGTGGTCTTTCGGGTTCCACCTCCTTCAGCTGCAAGCCACTCCTGCGTGGTCACTGCATTTACACAGCAGGGTTGGGATCGGTGTCCTTTGGGAGTCCTCCTCTAGGCCTGGTGTTCTGGGCTTTAGCAAATTGCCCAAATTGATACCCAGTGCCTTGGTAGCTAGCTGAATATTTTTAACATCGGCTGCCAATTTTACATGGTCAGCACTGGTGAAAGCTTAGCTGGCTATTAAGCGCTTGAACATCTCCTCAACGCTGGGTGATGGTGGTGGAGGAGGGGGCATTGTTATTTCTGTATTGTGCCTGATAGTTCTGTGGCCCTCCTTGATTCCGCTGCATCCCTGACTCGAACTCTGCCCTGATGGTTGTTGCTACCCAAGAGAAATTCGGGTGATTCTCAGTTGGAGATTGTAGCTATTCCCTTACTGCTGGTGATTGCTCCTTTGTGCATTTCCGACAAAGTTCACCGAGTCTGGATTTGCTCCACAACACTCAGCTGAGTGTTCATTGCTCCCCGCACACTTCACCAAATCTGCTGCACTGAATTAACTGGGGCTTGAGAATGGCTCAAGTTCATGTTGCCGAAGTGGAGTGTTCAATTGATTCTGCAAAGCAGCTATACGTACAGCGATAGGCGTAAACCCATCCACTTCAAGACTCCAGAAATTTGCTTTCCTTGCTCCTCCCCTTGAAGAGTCCGCATTCCTCCGGATTTCCCTGCGAAATACGATTAAGCAAAAGTATACAGTTCTTCATAAGTCTTTTCGGCTTGTCCCCCAGGCTTGCCAGAAACCAGCAAAATTTTTGTGTAGGGTTCCAAACCCTCTATAAAAGTGTGCACCAGCACATCATTTGACTGATGGTGATGAGGACAGTCCCTCAACACTGATTTAAATCTCTCCCAAGCTTGATACAGATCCTCTCCTTCCCTTTGTTTAAAACTTAGGGTGACCTGAAGCCTTGCTGTTTCTGGGAGAAGAATCGGATCAAGAACTTCTTTGCAAGATCATCCCATGAGTGATAGAGTTTGGTGGCTCAGCTTTCAGCCACCTCTTTGCATCTCCCAAAAAGTAAAAATAGGAAAAGTGTAAGCCGGACATAATCATTTGACACTCCAGCGGGGATGTAAGTGTCACTTATCTCAATGAAAAATTCTGAAGATATTTGTTATTATTGGGTCAGCGTGGGGAGACACCTTTAAACTGCCCGCTTGTGTGCAACAAGCTTGCACCATATTTTGTTTCAGCTCAATTCTCCCTCCTGGCTCAGTTTTGAATGCTAGACGTGCATTGCTAGCATGTGGGATTGCCACATCATGAACCGGCCTGGTTGCTAATTCCTCGGGCACTATCGCCCGCACGGTTGGTGGATTACGTAGTTTGCTCCGTGATGGTTGTCTGAGCAACTGCAGCTTTCTCTCTAAGGCTTCTCTCCGTTGACGATGAAATTGTCGTTCCGGCTCTAAAGGATGGATCCACTGAAACCTTTGTCTCTTGCCAGTGTTCAACGGAATCTGTTTTCTGCAAAATACAGGCTAAGACCAAGTTGTCAACACTAAAATATTGAAATAGCAAACTAACACTTAAAATAAAAGTAAAAATGAAAATTTCACCAATTGCCTATTCCCCGGCAACGGCGCGCCAAAAACGATGAGCCCGCAAGTGTACGGGTCGTACAAATAATGCGGTGGCTCTTTTTAAGAACTTGAATGTCGAACCCACAGGAATAGGAATACGGGGTGAAACCTTGCAGATGTTAATTTACTACCACTACAACAGTAGAACAACAGTGTAAAGAAAGTTGTTTGTTTTGAGAAATATAATTTTTTACTAAACTAAGCTATTTATACAATTGAGTCTTAACTACGGATAAGAGCATGCTGAGGCTACAACAAACATGTGTGAAGAAGCGAACTATCAATATGCGTAGTTTATCTTTCCTCAGTTGCTAGTCGGAACTAATGCCTATAGTTAAAACTCGTATTTAACCCAACTTAGAATCCTTGAACCTTCCACCTACATTTTCGTGATAAGAAGGAATTCAAGTTCTAGCTATACAAAACCGGTTCCACACATGGCTAATACGACTTTCAGGTATATTTCTATCGAAGGTAAATCAGATTCCCAATTTTCCAAACCAAGAAAGATCATATCTATTAATTCACAACTTTTCCAATTTCTTGCCTCTCGGGTGAAACCGGACTTTGGATTTACATTAACATTGGCAGATATTAATGTAGTAAGAACAAAAGAATTAAATAGAACAACCATGGAAAAGAAAAAATAAACCAGCAATCAATAATTACATTTCAACACCAAGTTCATAACCTCAGCAAGAAGGAGAATTAGCCACTCATTTGTAGATTAAACATCATTAAACAAGTGTTAATCATACAAACAATTGAAAGGAAGAAGAAAGAGATAGAGAAAAACCCTAAAAATTTCATCCTCAAAACTGCCTGTAACCCACGTTCTTGCTCCACCAAGTCAGAATAATTAAAAATGCCTCTAAGTGTTCTATTTATGCTAGGGATGTTTCCCGGAATAACGAGCAACGTGTCACGGAGTGCATCGCGGAGCACTGCCTCCGTGACACGGTGCAAACGGGAAGCCCTCTGGAAATTGTCCGCCCAGGTAATTGCTTCCAACGTGGCAGTGCATCGCGGAGCCTCGCCAACGTGCCACGGTGTCAGCGGACCCTCTCTGGAAATGCAAACTCTGGAGAATTCCTCCAACGTGGCACGGCCTGATCGCGGACCCTCACACTGGAATTTATTGGAATTTTCCATCCCGAGCGATTGCAACCGCGATGGCAGCGTGTCACGGCTCCATCGCAGAGCCCTTTTGATCCTTGCTCACCAACCTCTTCCTTGCTTTCGTTCCGGTTCATCTTGATTTCTTCCAACATGTCATTTTTTCTTCATCAAAATGTTTTTCCCTGCAAAACAACGCTAATCATGTTGGTTAGTGTAAATCACACTTCATAGCAATTTACATGAGAATGTACACCTTAATAGATGCAAACAAGACAAACGTTATACATTTGAGTATCGAGTTGGCATATGTCTTTTCCCATATCATCCCTTCTACTACTAGAAGAGGAATGGAAGCTGCTGGTCCTATTTGGAAAGGTCAGAATCCCCGCATGTCAAAGAAGTTTGGGATAGAGTGGCTGTAGAGGTAGAGTACCGACATAGGGAGGTGCTGCAGCCACTCCAGGATTTCCTTCGAGGTCGACTTGAGTGCTGAATCTTCTGAGTGGCCTAGTAGGTAATGGACATAATACCTTGGGAAGTCTCTAAGATTAGACCAAGGATTTAAAAATTAAAAACTGCTAAAACTAGGAAAATATCATAGGATTGAGAGGTGTAACGGCTCATGGTTGAAAACCATGAGCCGTTGTTACCGATCGTGGATAGGAGTGGGTGGCGGTGGAAGCAATGGCCGATAAAATGACTCATTATGGGGAGACAACAGTGTCACGCCCCGCCTTGGGGGAGCATGACGGCACTTGGTGCCCTAGTAGGACCTGGACTGCTAACTGGTGAGCCTAAGCACATCTGGTGCCTAGCTAGCTCTATTTCTGATTTTTGGGAACGGGCTATATAATGGTGTAAACACAACCTCCGACCGGCTGGGCCTATATAGCCACCTGTATGTGTAATAACAGCTAACCGAAGCATGCTCATATTAAAGAACCTATGCGGGCCGACAGGGCCACCATGCTCTAGTCATCTAAAAGCTCAGCATAGAGATTACTGAATAATTACGTATTGGCAAGGGTCACCACTACTATCGGACTATGGCCCCCTACGGCCAACATAAGCAGATATTAACAAACAACTATAACAACTACACGGCCTCACACGACCAGCTCAGCTGGCCACAGGGAGATGAATAAATACAATCTGCAAGCCTCTATGAGTACTGAAAGAAATGATCAGAGGGCCCCGACCTGCCATCTTTTTACAACAAAAGGAAATAAACTAGCCTGCGGATATCGGGCTCCGGATGACCAGGAGCCGATGACTCTATGGCTGGCTGGAATCACGAGGGATCGCCTCCTCGTCTATGAGTACCTGCAGGCAAGTAATGCAGCGCCCCACTGGGCGTCAGTACCCGCTGGTACTGAGTATACAAAGCAACTGAACACAACTTAATATAGCGAATATAAATAACATAACTAGCAATTCTGTACATAGCGAGAATAACTGAATCTGAAGAACTGATATAAGCTGGATCAAACCTTTCTGTACTGATAAGGCAGGGGCATTACCTATAGGCACGAGCGGCACCTTGTCTATTAACTAATATAAAGCACATAAATACATATATACATAGGAAGCAAGAGCCAATACCAACCCCCACGTAAGTAGGATGGCGCCAAGCAAGCAAATAGTCTATATACCCCTACCCGGGTCAAAACCAGCCAAAATAAGTCACTCCACTCATCTACTAACTACGAGCACCTCTACCGGCCCCTGGGTCTCGGCTCAGGCCATAGCCTCCGATATAAATAATCGTGTCTGAGTCAGGAGGATACGTGGCTATGTTGTATCTCAAACTGCATCTGTACCTGCTTCCCTGGGCGCTAGTCGCACAACAGGGCTTTCTGTATATAATGCTGGCCAACCTGATATGGGGAAAGCTTCATCCCATCTTCGTCCAAACTGGGGATGGCATGCCACTCAGCAGGTGACGTAAACCCACACCAGCTCGGTGGGTGACCACCAACCCAAGGGCGGCGAGGACGCTCAACGAGGTGCCCTCCGACACAACCAAGTCTCAACAAACAATAGACACATAAATAGCAAGCATGTTTTAACTGAAAAGTACTATACGAAATCTGATTTCTTATTCTGTCTCTTTACGTATTATGCGGTTCTTTCTTGCTTTATACCAAATACGTAGCCTTTATATAACTGTAAGGCTAATCTATAGCCATGATACTATCTGTCTGTTTGGCTAATCTGCTTGGCCAAGATATCATCTGTCTGAATGGCTAATCGTAGCCGGGATACTGTCTATCTATCTGATTTTACTTTACTAACTTGTATTAAGTTATACGCCCATCATATTATTCTAAAAACATGCTTGCTAATCATATACTGGCTATACTGAGTCTGGAATGCTAACTCGCCATTTGGCGCATGCTTCACTAACTTTCGGACAGGTATGTTACAACAACACAAACCAGACTTACTAAACTTGCACATTACGCAATATTCAACTCCGGGAGATCTATTACGGAGTCTACTTTGATATACAAGGCTAAAACTGCTAACTGCCGAAGAAACTGGCTTTACATACCTTAACCTCCGTTATCCGACTATCGGACGAAGCTCGGTCAGTACTCCAGCTATTTCTCCAATCTGCATTCACATATACGTCAATTAGTACTAAAATACATCACTATTATGAAAGACAACTCGCTTTCCGATATATTTATAGCCTAAACATAGGCTTATCGAAAGACAGTCAAAAACTGCTATTTTCGAGAATTCCAGAAGGTTGAAGTATTCACTTTAAGGCTAGGAGCACATTGACACAAGTTTCGAGCAATTCTACTTACCTTAACTCGGGAGCTCGGCGGTTCGTCGACGGGTACGCGAAACTAAATCCGTAGGAATGCTCCTGCTGCTAAATACCTCGGTATCTGAGGTTAATTTGGATTTGGACTACCTTTGATGGCGTAATCGAACGATAATTTAATCTCCCCTTCGTTCTCTCTCTGTTTCTCTTGTGAGCTACTGGAATTGTTGGTAATTATCAATTAAAACCCGAGTGGGGCTTTATATACTTGAGCTAGGCAGGCCCAGCGTGTCCTGGAGCCAACGGAGGCCCCGCCTCCGTGACACGCTGCCATCACGGAGGGGCTCTGCCCCAGCTCCTTCCGTGATGGTTCGACAGGTTTCTCGTCCGATCTTTTCCCGGGCCTTTTTCTAGCATGTATGGCTTCCAAATATAGTTAACCAACACGCGAATAGGCCACCTACATGCGGGAATTTGTGAGGTGTAACAACGAGTTGTCGATGTAGTCGTGCTGAGAGATGGACTTTAGTATTTGGGGGAAGTAATGGGTCATTCAACGACCCGTCATGAGTTAAAATGATCCGTTGTCGGCAATTGTTACCTACATGGTCAGATTTCAAGTGCACTCAACGGATAAAGCCACGACTCGTTGGAAACAACCATGAGTCATGGTGAGACTCATGGTAAGGGATGTTCAGGTTTGGTAGGGAATTGACAAAGACCGACTCAACGACCCATTGTTTGGACCAACAGGGACCAACAACTCGTCTCAGCCCAGTGTGGGAAGGGATCGAAGGTATTGACGAGACAGTGGATCCAATGACTGGATACCACGAGTGTTCACACAACGACTCGTGGGATCAGTCGTTGGTTCGTCCCGGACATTTTTCAGGGACTTTTCATTAAAAGTATTTTCAACCTTTCCCTTGATATAAGGCCATAAAGCGTAGCCGTTTCATGTATTTTTCTGGGCATTCTAAGATAGGTTAAGTCCCTATTGCATAGATCATTCCCATGCATTCATAGTAAGAGAATTCTAGAGATCAATCATATAATCAAGCTTCTCCCTATCAATTAATCTTACAGGCATTCAAGAACTTTAGAATCTGATCTTACGCAAATATGTAGTGTTATGAATCGGTGATTTCTTTCACACCCAATCCCATTCTCTATTAATTTACCAATCTACCAAAAATCTCATGGGGTTTCAATTCAATTTTTGTGAATTTCTAATGATTTTTAATGGGATTTTATGATTTATGATTATAATATTTTATGAATTTTGATCAGATTTTACATTTATTTTACTTATAAAATTATTGATTTTATTTTTTTAAAATTTATGATTGTTTTGCCTAATTATGCATGATCTATGATGAATTGATTTATGATCTACTCTTCAATTGTTGATATTTACAAACCCAACATGATTTATTGTAATACCCCAGAAGCTCAAAATCAATATCTGAGACTTAATTTAGAAAATCTGAAAAACTGTGAAAAATTGCCAGAACGACCAACCTGGTCATTAAGGGACCTAATGGACGGCCCACGAGTCATTGCCAGGCCACACAACTCGTTAAGTCACCCATTGCCAAGCCAGAGTTTTAGAATTTGAGAAGTAGACAGTGTACTTGACGGAAGGTCACCACGAGTCATCATCAACAGTAACGAATCGTGGGTCTTCATTTCCGAGTCCTTTCGGTTTTCTTTTTGATGTGCACGATGAGCAGCATGACGAGTCGTTCCCAATCACATTGACTCGTCATGTGCCCGTCATGGAGCAGTAGAGATTTTCTAGTGTACTTGACAAGAGGATCCAACGGCTCGTTGGGCCTGGTAACGAGTTGTTAGGTCACCCCTTAGGGATACACGGCCAGTTTTTCCCTATGAATTTTTAAGGGCTATTTAGTAATTTCCTATTCTCCCAAGCATTAAACCACGCCGTTTAAGCACCAGTTTCAGACGTTTTAGTGGGGAAAAGCAGTTCCTCCCCTCATTCTCACGCTAATCCTCAGAAGAACATCGTAGAATTCTCTCTTGGGGTATTTAAAAGCAAAGGCTAGGGATGAACTTTCCTCTTTGAATTTTAAAGCTGATTCTCAGGTTTCTTCACATTAGGTATGCAGGGTTTTTAGCAAGGGATAGTTCTTCCCTTGTGCCCCAAGACCTCCTCTAATTTCTCTATTAGTTTTAAGCCCTGAGTCTTTCTAATAGGAAGAGTATTCATCTTTATTTTCATTGATTTCACTTAGAACGATGTGCATGTATATTGTTGATATGATTCCCATAAATTCCTTATCATATTGTCAGTATTCACGAAAAAAAGTTAGTTTAAGCCCTAATTTTTCAAATAATGATTTTACTTGCTAAATTTCCTCTATTGAATGAAGAATGCTTTGGGCTGAATTCCTAGAATTTCATGCTATGCATATATGTTGGGTAAATATCCAATGAATCAGACGACTTTTGGCTCACATTAAATGAAATTCCCAAATTCTTTAAATTTCATATGGTATGAATTTGTCGTACTGTCAGCATAAGTGAGCTCTCTATTAGTTGCTTAGAAATTCAATAAGTTAGAACACAGAACTCTATCATGTACACCTTGTAGGGGAGTATGAGCGCTTTTCAGTGCCCTACTAGGACCTTAACTGCTAGACTACTGAGCCTAAGCACTTCTGGTCCTGGGTGGCTCTAACTTTGATTCACGAATCAACGGGCTATACAGCGAGTACGTAAATACGGCCCTCGGCCGGCTAGGCCTATAGCCACCTGGCTAGCAACAACAACTAACCAAAATCTCATCAATATAAGGGAACCTATGCGGGCTGACAAGGCCACCATGCTGACTAGTTATACACGAATCAATATAATAGATGCTAAACAGCTACGTGACGACAAGGTCACCACTACCAACTTAATAAGGCCTCCACAAGCCGATAAACAACTAAATATATGAACGGCCTCACACGACCGACACAACTAACCCTAGGGAAAAAATATATACAGTCTGCAAGCCCACTCTAAGAATACTGATAAGATGGTCGGGGACAGGGCCCGGCCCTGCACGTCTTGTACAACAAAATAAAGGAAATGAGCCTCTAGTTGTATAGCTCCGGATGATAGGAGCTGATGACTCTATAGGCTGGATAGAATCACGAGGGATCGGCTCCTTGTCTATAGGTACTTGCAGGCAAGTAATGCAGCGCCCCAAACGGGCGTCAGTACCACTGGTACCGAGTACGTAAAGCAATGAGCACTAACTGAAATATAAGCAACAATACTAGATATTCTGAAAAGTATCTGAAACTGTCTGGGCTGGCGGGATCTAAAATAAGCTCATCTGTACCTGGAAGGTAAAGGTAGAAGCATACCTGTCGACGTGGCGACCTGCTGTCTATCAGCTAATAAATAACATATATATACATATATAACATACAAGGACCTATACCGGCCCCATAAGCGGAAGGTGCCAACCAACACAGTCTATACCCCTACCCAGGTCAAAAACCATCCAAAAGTAAATCCTCCACCTCATCTACTAACTGAGACCTCTACCGGCCCTGGGTATGCAGCTGGCTCTCTGGGCCCCTGACTATAAGCGCTTATCTGAGTCCGGAGGACTCTGTATCTGTAAACTGTAATATGTATCTGTAAACTGCTCTAAACTGCCCCTGGGCACCAAGCGCTCGGCAGGTTAATGCTATACTGCTATGCTGATCAGCCTGATATGGGGAATGCTGCATCCCATCTTCGTCCTACTGTGGACGGCATTCCACTCCTTGGAGTGACGTATTCTCACCCTGCGGCGGGCGAGTCGACACAGCTATTAACCTTGGGCGGCAAGGAAACTCTAGGGGAATTGCCTCATAGCACAAACAGGTCTCAACAAACAATAATCACATATAGCAAGCATGTTCTACGATCTGAAAATACTATCTGAATTCGGTTTCTTATTCTGAACTCTTTTGTGACAGTTCTCATGCGGGCTATCTTGTATTTGAGATATTATCGTGACTGATATTGCTTTGCCAACTTTTAATCTGATGTATCATAATATTATTAAAACATGCTTGCTAGATTCACACTGGACTCAATTCTCGACTTCTGAACTCTTTCTTCTATAGTTCACGCTATTTGCTATACTGAATTACTAACTTGCCGAAGGAACTAACTACAGCCACCTTCGTTTCTGATTCCCGACCTTTAACTTTCGCGTAGCTCGTCAGTATTATACTTTTCTTTCCCTCAACTGCATTCATATATATATATATATCAATTAGAACTAAATACGTTAATATTCTGAAAATATCACTTTAATATATATATAACCCAAATTTTGAAAAACTTATCGAAAAACATTCGAAAACTCTCTATTTCTCAAAGTCCCGAGAGGAAGAAATGCACACTTTAGGGCTAAGTATATTGAAACTAATTTGGAGCAATTTCACTTACCTTAGCTCGGTAGGACGACGATTCGCCGACCGAATTCACGAAACTAACTCCGCAGGAATGCTCCCGACAGCTTAATACTTCACTACCCAAGATTAATTCGAGGACCGCGTTTAATAAGTAAACGGACGAATTTCAAAGAAATCCCTCATTACCCTCTGTTTTCTAGTTACTCTCTGAAATTATTAATAATGATCTAAAAAAACCGAAATGGAGGCTTTATATAGTTGGGACCTTTAAGTCACATTCATCGAATGCGATTTATAATCACATTTGCCTAACGACAACGCCGACTTGGCGCATCCGGTCTCTTCCCCGGGCCTTTTCTAGCATGTATGGCATTCTAAAACTCTTAGCCAACTTGTGCAGGCCAGGTGCTACATGTCAAGAATTTTGGGGTGTAACATATCAGTTTAGTCTCAGTCAGAATCATATTAGTCTAGCAGGTCGGATTTTAGCAGCCTCGGTGTTGTTTAGAAAATGTCAGATGATTAGTTTGACTCCAATTTATCTTTTGAGTGTCAGTGGTGCCTCCTAGTTTTCAGACTCAGATTTAGATTTCAGTTATTTTGGTTTGGTAGGCAGTCATGACATTCAGTTATAGCTCCGACTAGCCCAAGGACCCGATTTAGTTATTAGTTTTTTCTATAGATGGTTACAACGCTTCTGCTCATAGGCATCTCTGACCGGTGTTTAGAACCCAATTCCAAATGCTGGTCGATAAGGCTCAGGGTACATACAGCTATATGTCCTGATAGTCTTGAGCCCCAGTTTCGAGCTATCAGCCTAGTAGTTCCAGTTTAGGTTTCGATGTTAGCATAGGTGGCTGGGGTTCCAACGCACCTAGGTCCCAGAACTACGTTGCCAATGTAGGTTTCAGTATTTGGCCTGATTGGCCCTGGCCCCAGATATATTTTTGTGATTACTTAGTTCATGGCTTTATACCCTGGAAAGGTATATTGGGTCCTACCGGTGGGGGGTATACAATGGACTCCACGTCTAATCACGTGGTTAAATGTCAGTTAAAGACTCTCACTAGTTAGTCTAGTCTAGTATCAGATTAAGCAACTCAGTTCAGTACAGTATCCCAAAATTAGTGTTTCAGACTTGGGGCATGTCTGGCCATCAGATAGAGATCGTCTTGACCCATTTCAGATTATATCAGTAGTTCAGTTCAGTTTACTTGTTGGTCATGGCGTGTCATTGCAGTTCAAACTTTATTTTCAGTATGTCTCTCCCACTTACTAGGTACATTCAAAGTACTGAAGCATGCTTTTCATGCTGTATCATTTCATGATACAGCTACAGGTTCTCAGTTCCGCACAGATAGTTACTTCAGTTTCAAAGCATTCCACTTCAGCAGATCAAAGTATGAGTCCTCATCATTCGAGGGCCTTGTTTATTTATTTCAGTTAGTTATGATTTTGTTTAGACTTAGAGTTAGCTAGGGACCTGTCCTAGAAACTCCTCAGTAGATGGCTTTCAGACAAGACTTGTCTTTCAGAATTGTATTCCAGATATATTATTTCTTCTCTAATTTTCAGTCTTTACGTTTTCCCTAAACTGATAAAGCTTTTATTTATAAGTCCGCTATGCATGTTTACTTAGAATGTTAGTGCATGATAGACCAAGGGTTATCTTGGGGTCAATTGTGGCTTCAAGTACCGTGTTACGTCCAGGGTGTAAGCTCGGGGCATGACAAAGTTGGTATCAGAGCACTAGGTTTAGAGTATCCTCGGCAAGTCTGAAAGCCGCATCGAGTAGAGTCCTTTTCATGGGCGTGAAGCACACCACACTTATGAAGAGGATGCTATGGGATGTTATTAGGAAAAATTCCCTTTTGTTCATGTTCTTTATCGTGCGTTAAAGTAAAATTCCAATGACGTCTTTCTAAAGCATGTCCTTTTCCTTTCAATGAACCACGCCTCCTCGACGTGGAAATGGATGAAGAGCCGAAAACGCCAACAGACCCGCTCCACCAACTCCGACAGTTCCTCAGGACGACTCTTTGTCTACCGCCGAATTCAGGGTGGCCATTTAGTTGCTTGCTCAGACCGTCACCAATCAAGTGAACTAGTAGGTGGTTCCAGTAGCCACAAGTGGGTCTGCAGCTGCTGCCCGGGTGCGGGATTTCACATGGATGAACCCTCCAGACTTTCACGGTACAAAGGTGGGAGAGGACTCCCAAGGATTTATAGATGAGATCAGAAAGATCACCCGAATCATGGGTATTAGCTCCTCCGAGAGTGTTGACCTGGCTGCCTATAAGCTGAAAGGGGTAGCCCAGGTTTGGTACGAGCATTGGAAGGAGGGGCGGTCAGTAGAAGCAGGACCGGTTGAGTGGGAGGAGTTTCATACAGCTTTCTAGATAGGTTCTTTCCACGGGAGTTGAGGGAGGCTAAGATAGTAGAGTTTATGAACCTACGACAGGGAAACCGGATAGTGGAGGAGTATGCTCTGGAGTTTACTAGACTATCAACGTATGCTCCAGAGATGGTGGCTGAGCCGAGGGCTCGCATGCTGAAGTTCGTAAATAGAGTGTCTAACCTAGTCCTCAAAGAGTGCAGGACGACAATTCTAATCAAGGACATGGATCTTTCTAGCTTAATTGTGTATGTCCAGCAAATTGAGGCAGAGAAGCTGAAAGATATGAAACGTAAGAACAAGAGGGAAAGAATAGGTCAGTAAAATTTCGGCCACCAGAGATCTGGCGATAGTAGTCGCCCACAGCAGCAACAACAACAACAGAGGGCCCCAACACCTAGTTCATCCAGCACACCAACCTTTCGGTCCCTCCAGGATCGGAGGGGTAGGTCTTCTGGCACTCAGTCTCAGGCCCCTAGTATAGAAACCAAGTATCCAGCTTGTCCCAAGTGTGGTAGAAATCACCCAGGAGAATGCCTTCAGGGACGAGAGGGCTGTTTCGGGTGTGGACAACTTGGACACAGGCTTAGGGAGTGCCCATCAACAGCGCCAGGAAGATCACAATCCACTACCTCAGCAGCTCCAGTAGGCCGACCAACTCAACAGGCCAACCCATCAGGTACAAATGGTGGTCAATGCCAGAATCATTTTTATTCTCTCTATTATTGTCAAGATCAAGAAAGTTCACCTGATGTAGTTACTGGTATGTTACGTCTCTTTCATCTAGACGTGTATTCCCTCCTAGATCCAGAAGATACTCTTTCGTTTGTGACTCATTATGTAGCAGTTCAGTTTGACATCAGTCTAGAAGTCCTATCAGAACCCTTCTCAATTTCCACCCCAGTTGGTGAGTCAGTTAGAGCCATCGAGGTGTATAGAAACTGCCCAATCTCAGTCTTGAATAAAATCATCCCAGCTGATCTTGTAGAGCTAGACATGGTCGACTTCAACCTTATTCTAGGCATGGATTGGTTACATTCCTGCTATGCCTCAGTTGACTGCAGGACTAGGGTTGTCAAGGTTCATTTTACAGATGAGCCCGTGTTAGAATGATCGGGCAGAAGTTCAACACCTAAGGGTAGGTTTATTTCCTTCCTTAAGGCCCAAAAACTCATTTCAAAAGGGTGTCTATATCATCTAGTTTGGGTCAAGGATTCTAACTTTGAGACCCCATCCATTCAGTCAGTTCTAGTTGTCAATGAATTCGCAGATGTATTTCCTGAAGATCTTCCTGGAGTTCCCCCTGAACGGGAAATAGACTTCGGGATAGATCTCCTTCCAGATACTCAGCCCATCTCCATCCCTCCT
>JACEIK010004170.1:126806-141236 GCA_018107945.1 Datura stramonium | reverse complement strand
GTTTTACCCTGTAGTCCAGTCCCTATAGGTTCGACATTCCGGTTCTTAAAAAGGGCCACTATATTACTTGTACAACCCGTACACTTGCGGGCGCATCAGTGGGTAACTATATAATAGGTCGTCACCTTTTCCACCGGTAACCTTGGTGCTGCTGACTCTAGGGTAGGGCTATTTTATTCAAATTTTGGCCCTAGAGGCGCTAAGGTACGCCAACAACCTCTAGGTGAGCGTCTCTGTCCATGCAGGTGTCAAATTGCAAGTTATATCACCCTTCTATGCCCTTTGCTGTCCATTTTAAATGAAACAGGCCCAACAGCTAACCCTAAGTTTCTAAGACCTTAGCATGGCAGCAACATGCCAGAATTCTACAACATAGTGAACAAAAGGACAAAGGGCTTACTGTAATGCTTCTAGTGTGTGTCACACCTAATCTGCTCTTTCCTGACGGGGGATACTATAATCTATTCTCGCTACGTTTTCTAACATCTAACCACAACATATATAACCATTATCTACAAGTAGCAGCCAATACAACACATTGGATTGTTATCTACATTTCAAATCCTAAGTCGTATCATTATGACGAGAATAACTTGCCGAAGGAATAATCCTTAACATACCTCGAATGTTGACTTTCATTTACCCAAACAGTTTCCAACTTGGAGCCAGCACTTCCACTCACTTGTAGCCTTGACGCTGAGAGAGTAGGGCTAGTTTCAATAATAAATATGGCAAGTAAAAATATATTTCAATAACAATGTTAACCATAACTCAACTCTATTTTACTCAGCCGAAACCCATAATTTCTCTAGAATTCTGAAGGGAGAAATCCTTACCTATTGTCTGTGGTAGTTTAGAATCCAATTTGGAGCAATTCTTACAACCTTTACTCGGCGAGGTTCTGATGTACTGGGAAAATTTTGAAGTATGAAGTGGACGTTGTCAATAAAGAACCCAACTAGAGGTTGGGGTCGAACCCACAGGGAATATGGGAGAACTAGATTATAGCTGATAAATGTTCTTTTGAGGTAGTTACTTCAAAATAGGGGGATTCTGAAGAAAATCAATAATAAAAACAAGTATTAAAACTCAGGTGTTGAGTCAATACCAAAGGATAACTAGAGCTTGTGTTCCCCATGGGTTCATAACTGTTTTGGGTATACAGTCTTGATTATCACCAATACTTACTTATAGAACTGATAACTTAGGTTCATTCAAACGACCGACAAATCCCTATTGAATAATTATACTCAATGACTAGACCAAGTCTCATGAGCGGTTTCAAACTATCCGTTATCACTAAATTCCAGATTTAACTATTCTGCTACCACAACTCAAGTTAATACAATGATTATCAAAATCAAGGCTCTGTTGTAATTCTCTTTTCCTAATCTCTACCTCTTAATCCTAAGCAAGTAAATAATCTGGGCATGTCATAACGTTGAGCACCGTCAAGAAACGTTTAAGCGTGAAGAGAATACAATATAGGTATTTGTATTGGTTTTAAAATCACTTTGTGCAACCCTAGCTTGTTAATCCACCATGGTTCCCACAATCCTAGCTTTGGAGGTTTTAGCCTCTCATAGTTGTGAGGTTGTGAATTGCATTCATGATTAAAAACATAAATCAATACTTACAAGAATGAATGGGAAAAAAACTTCCTTTAATTACTCAACAAAATCTTTCAGAACAAATAGAAATAACAAGAAGAATTCAAGAAAAGGTTCATCACAAGTCAAATCAACTCAATTCTCTCTATCTCTCCTAAAAATCTCTTCTCTAATCGCTTCTCCAAAAAATAAAACCTAAAAAGTATTTAATCCTTTTCCTAGGCTGACAAGGTGAATTTCCATATCTGATTCCGCCTTCATCACGAGTAAACCTATGAGCTGTAGCAGCATCCTATGGCCCGTTCCATCCTTTCGTACTTCGCATGACTAGCTGGATTTTAGCTAAGTGTTGGATCCTGGTACGACTCGTACCTCCATCCTACGATCTGTACTGAGCTCCCGTGGCATGACTCTGAAACTTTGAAATTCTTCTGAAGTTTTTCATGACCTCCATGGTATGATTCGTACCTTCTTCTCACGATTCATACTTTCTTTCCGTAGCAGGAGTTAGCCTTTTGTGGAAATTTTATGATTCTTTTCACGACTTCATCACCACGACTCATACTGAGATTCGTACATTGCATCTCTTCAACCTTAGCCTTCTACAACTTTTCACGGCCATCAGTATGACTTGTAGGACCTTCCTACGGCTCGTACTATGGACTACACTATGAGCCTATTTTGCATACTTCAGGCTTTCTTTTGCATTTTTTAGCTCCAACACCAATTTATCCTACAACCAAAGGAAAAGTGCCTTATGTCCACATAAACACACCTAAGTCTATGTTATTTTCTTAGTTTTGAGCGTCAAAAGTGTTGTAAATCCACAGCACATCAACACCCTCAACTTAAGACTTTTGCATGTACTCAGGCAAATAAAAGAAAAAACTAAACACGACGCTCAACTAGAAAATAGACTTAAGATACTACAACCAATATCCAAACAAAACCTGCACTTTCTATACAAACTCTTTTGACCCTTTCTCATAGAACAACATCAGTTAATGCATTACAAGCAATCTCAAAACATCATAAACAGGGATCAGAACACGTCATCCACCTATCAACAGGCAATCAAGTCATCACCAATGTTATCGACACAGACCAATGGTAAAAGCAAACATAGTCCATGTACCCTCACATAAACAAAGTCCACACTCAAATATGAGATGTCAAACATAGCATGGGACTAATCAAACAAGGCGCTCACTCTCACAAAGAATCTACAAGTATTATGTGTCAAATACCATAGGCTTGCCCGTATTTCTCTGCTTTGGTTTATCAGATGGTCAAGTTAGGATCATTATAGGACTTGATATAGCTTGCAATGTAGGCTTAGGGCTGGACATGATAAAGATGGGGGATTTTATAAGTGACTATCCCTTCCTTGGCACTACATACATTGGCTACACCATTCACCTATTTCACCCTTTTACTCTTTTATTCCCTTTTCACCCTTTTTATACACATTTTTATGGGTTTGGTGAATTTTAAACTTTTTTACCATTTTCATTTTTCTTTGAGTTTTCTTTTTCATGATTTTCAACATTTTTCATTTCTTTTCTTTTTTCTTTTCACCACACCTCATTTTTCACGATTTACTTTAAATCTTTTTCCTTCTTTGTTCTCAAGTTCCACTGTGCCATACGGAGACACTTGCACTACTTTGTAAGGTCTATCCATCTAGATTTCAACTTTCCAGGATGCAACTGGAGTCTTGAGTTAAACAGTAGAACCAAATCACCTAGGCTAAACTCCCTTCTTACAATCTTTTTGTCATGGTAGATCTTCATTCTTTCTTTATAGATGGATGCACTCTCATAAGCCTTAATTTGGAGTTCATCCAACTCATTAAGCTGGTTAAGCCTTATCTTGGCAGCTTCGTTCCAGTTCATGTTCAGCCTTTTCAGAGTCCATAATGCCTTATTCTCTAGTTCAACTGGTAAGTGGCATGCTTTGCCATAAACCAGCTGGTACGGAGATAACCCAATGAGAGTCTTATAAGTTGTACTGTAAGCCCACAGTGCATCGTCGAGCTTCCTTAACCAATTCGTCCGGCTAGTATTCACTGTCTTGGCCAGTATGGTCTTGATTTCCCTTTTTGAAACTCCACTTGTCTACTCGACTGAGGGTGGTAAGATGTGGACACCTTATGCTTCACACCATATTTTTCCAACAAGGTTTTGAAGAGGAGATGGCAGAAGTGAGATCCACCATCACTGATAATAGCTCTGGGAGTGCCAAACTTGGCGAAGATATGTTTTCAAAGGAATGTTATAACACTCTTGGCTTCATTGTTTGGTAGGGCAATTGCCTCCATCCATTTGGAGACATAATCCACAGCTACCAGAATATACTTCATTCCATATGAGTTGATGAAAGGGCCCATGAAATCAATCCCCCACACATCAAACAACTCTACTTCCAAGATGGGGGTTAGTGGCAACTCATGTCTACAGGTAATATTTCCCTACCTTTGGCATTGGTCACAAGACTTGGCGAAGTCATATGCATCATGGTGAATAGATGGCCAGAAATATCCGCATTGTAAAATCTCATGTGCCATTCTGATACCATTGTGATGACCCCCAACAGGAGATGAGTGACATGCCTCTAGAATGCTCAGCATCTCTACTTCTGGTACACACCTACGAATGATACCGTCTGCAAAAATGCGGAATAAAAATTGCTCATTCCCGTAATATATGCGGGCATCAAATAAGAACTTCTTCTTCTGTTGAGGAGTTAGGTTTCCTGGAATCACATCGCTAACCAAGTAATTTGCAAAATCGATAAACCAAGGAATCAAATCCTGCGATGCATCTAGTACCTGTTCATTTGGGAAGGCATCATTGATCTCAAACTCCATCCTTTCCTTCGCTTCAGACTCAAGCCTAGATAGATGATCTTCCACCTGATTTTCTGTTCCCTTTCTATCCTTCACCTCAAACTCAAATTCTTGAAGCAAGAGCACCCACCGAATCAATATGGGCTTGGCATCCTTCTTGGATATCAGGTACCTCAATGCATCATGGTCTGTATGAATAATCACCTTGGTTCCAAGAAAATATGCTCGAAATTTTTCAAATGCAAAGACCACTGCCAGTAGTTCCTGTTCTGTGACTGTATAATTCTTCTAGGCTGTTTTGAGTGTTCTATTGGCCTAATATATTGGATGAAACATATTTGCTCTCCTTTGTCCTAAAACAGCACCAAGAGCAACACCGCTAACGTCACACATTACCTCAAAAGGAAGAAACCAATCTGCAGCTATAATGATAGGAGCAGTGGTGAGCTTTTCCTTTAGAAACTAAAAGGCCTTTAGACATGCCTCATTGAACACTCTACCTCTTTCTCCCGTAATTTGCACAATGGATGTGCAATTTTTGAAATATCCTTGATAAACCGTTGGTAGAATCCTACATTCCCTAAAAAGCTTCTGACCCTTTTCACAGAAATAGGGGGTGGCAATCCTTCTATAACCTTTATTTTTGCCTTTTCCACCTCGATCCCTTTTCCTGAGATTTTATGGCCCAACACTATCCCTTCTTTAACCATTAAATGACATTTTCCCAGTTTAGGACTTCACATCTTTTCAGTACTCTGCCCAGATGATTAAGGCATGATTCAAACGAATCGCCTACAACAGAAAAATCATCCATAAACACTTCAATGGTGTCCTCCACCATGTATGAGAATATGGACATCATACAGCGTTGGAAGGTGGTTGGTGCATTACAAAATCCAAACGACATTCTTTTGAAGGAAAAGGTTCCATATGGACAAGTGAAGGTTGTCTTCTCCTAATCTTCTAAAGCAATACTGATCTGATTATACCCGAAATATCCATCAAGGAAACAGTATAATCCTTTACCTGTGATTCTATCAAGTATCTATTCCAAAAATGTCATTGGAAAATGGTCTTTTTAGGTACAACGGTTGAGTTTCCTCTAATCCATGCATACACGCCATCATGTGACTGGTCGTGTCCGTATCATCTCATTCTTCTCATTGGGCACCACTGTATTCCCTCCTTTCTTTGGCACGCACTGGACAAGACTTACCCACTGACTATCTTCTATGGGATATATTACCCCAGCATCTAGCCACTTGATAATCTCCTTTTTGATGGCTTCTTGCATTAGAGGATTCAGGAACTGCTGATGCTCTGTACTCGGCTTACAATTTGGTTCAAGTTGGATCTTATGAGTACATATGCCTGGTGGAATTCTGATGATATAAGCTATGGTCCAACCAATTGCCTTTTTGTATCTTTTTAAGATGTTAACCAAAGCTTCCATCTACTCATCTGACAGGTCTGCTGCAGTTATGACCGGAAAAGTGTTGTCCTTCCCAAGGAATGCATACTTGAGATGAGGAGGTAATTCTTTCAGTTCGAGGATTGGTGGTACCTCCACGAATGGCTTGGTCATTAGTGTTGAATGGTTATTTAAGTCCAGGTCTAACTTCTTTGGTATGAAGTTATATGACCCTGTCCCATTTAGAGCATTAGCCATTTTGTGTATTCTTGGATCCCATCTTGTTCATAATTCATTATCACAGCTGCCAATGCATCATTAGTCACAATTTCTTCCGTAGGTATTGGCAGCTTATTATGTTCCATTTGAATGTTCAAGAGAAAGCTTGTTCATTTGATGTAGCCTGAGAGTCACTAAAGAAAAACAAAGAAAAAGTGTAAAAGGTAATGTAACTACCAATAAGTCAAATACAAGATAATAAACTAGTCTAAGCCGTATTCCCTGGCAACGATGCCACTTTTTGATAACACTCAAACCACACCTCTTACTGAAGTATGAGTGAACATTGTAAATAAAGAACCAAACTAGAGGTTGGGGACGAACCCATAGGGTATATGGGAGAACTAGATTATAGCCGGTAAGTGAACTTGTGATGTAGTTACTTCAAAATAGGGGGATTCTGAAGAAAATCAATAATAAAAACAAGTATTAAAACTTTGGTGTTGAGTCAATATCAAAGGATAACTAGGGTTTGTGTTCCCCATGGGTTCATAACTGCTTTAGGTTTACCCTCGTGATTATCACTAATACTTATTTATAGAACTGATAACTTAGGTTTATTCAAACAACTGACCAGTCCCTATTGAATGACTGTACTCAATCATTCGACCAAGTCTCATGAGCGGTTTCAAACTATCCGTTGTCACTAAATTTCAGATTTAACTATTCTGCGACCATAGCTCAAGTTAATACAATGATTATCAAAATCAAGGCTCTATTGTAATTCTCTTTTCCTAATCTCTACCTCTTAATCCAAAGAAAGTAAAGAATTCGGGCATGTCCTAACGTTGCGCACCGTTAAGAAACGTTCAAACATGAAGAGAATACGATATATGTATTTGTATTAGTTTTAAAATCACTTTGTGCAACCCTAGCTTGTTAATCCACCATGGTTCCCACAACCCTAGCTATAGAGGTTTTAGCATCTCAAAGTTGTAAGGTTTTGAATTGCATTCACGATTAAAAACATAAATCAATACCTACAAGAATGAATGAGAAAAACACTTTCTTTAATTATTCAACAAAATCTTCAAGAACAAATAGCAAGAACAAAAAGAATTCAAGAAAAGGTTGATCACAAGTCAAATCAACTCAATTCTCTCTTTCTCTCCTAAAAGTCTCTTCTCTAATCACTTCTCCAAAAAATTAAAACCTAAAAAATATTTAATCCATTTCCTAGGATGACAAGGTGAATTTCCATATCTGGTTTAGCCTTCATCACGAGTCAACCTATGACTCGTAGCAGCATCCTACGGCCCGTACCATCCTTTTGTACCTTACATGATTGGCTGGATTTTGGATAAGTGTTGGATCCTCGTATGTCTTGTACCTCCATCCTACGATACGTACTAAGCTCCTGTGGCTTGACTCCAAAACTTTGAAATTATTCTGATGTTTGTCACAAATGCCATGGTATGACTCATAACTTCTTCTCACGGTTCATACTTTCTTTCCGTAGTAGGATTCAGCCTCTTGTGCAAATTTTCTGATTCTTTTCACGACTTCATCACCACGACTCGTACAAGCTTGGTACAACTTGTACTGAGATCCGTACATTGCATCTCTTCAACCTTAGCCATTTGTAGCTTTTCACGGCCATCAATACGACTTGTAGGACCTTCCTATGACTCGTACTATGGACTGCACTTTGAGCCAGAAGAATTCAAGAAAAGGTTGATCATAAGTTAAATCAACTCAATTCTCTCTTTCTCTCCTAAAAATCACTTCTCTGATCGCTTACCCAAAAAATTAAAACCTAAAAAGTATTTATACAGACACAAAAATCCTTTTACTAGGCTGACAGGGTGAATTTCCATATCTGGTTCCGCCTTCGTCATGAGTCAACCTACAACTGGTAGCAGCATTCTACGGCCCATACCATCTTTTCGTGCCTTGCATGACTGGCTAGATTTTGGCTAAGTGTTGGATCTTGGTATGACTCGTACCTCCATCCTACGATCCGTACTAAGCTCCCGTGCCATAACTCTGAATCTTTGAAATTCTTCTAAAGTTTGTCACGACTGCCATGGTATGACTGGTACCTTCTTCTCACGGTTCGTACTTTCTTTCCGTAGCAGGAGTCAGCCTCTTGTGCAAATTTTATGATTCTTTTTATGACTTCATCACCACGACTCGAACAAGCTTGGTATGACTCGTACTGAGATTCGTACATTGCATCTCTTCAACCTTAGCCTTCTTCAACTTTTCACGGCCATCGATACGACTTTTAGGACCTTCCTAAAGCTCGTACTGTGGACTGCACTTTAATCCTATTTGGCATACTTCAAGCTTTATTTTGCATTTTTTATCTCCAACACCAATTTATCCTACAACCAAAGGAAAAGTGCCTTATGTCCACATACACACACCTAAGTCCATGCTATTTTCTTAGTTTTGAGCGTCAAAAGTGTTGTAAATACATAGCCATTAAATTTTCAAGAAATAACTCCACAAATATGCTTTTTTTAGGCCTAGAACTCATTATCAAAGATGAATTTGCGTTAGAGTTTAACGGCGTAATTCGGCAAAAAATAGAAGAAAAGTTGAGAGAAAACGCTGTAGGGCCCAATTCTGAGTTTGGGGAAATGTTTATAATGTTTTCAACTTTAAATGTCACATATATATANGGGGTCGGTGGCAGGGGGCGCGCGGGCCACCCATCGCATCGGTCAAGGGGCACGATGTGCCGGCTGTAGCGCCAGGCTAAAGGGTGCGACGCGCCGGCCATAGTGCCAGGCCAAGGGGCACGATGAGCTAGTTGTAGCACCATCCTAGCTGGCGCTGTGCGGTGCCTAAGGCTTCTGGCCTCTGGCCTTGACCTCTTGCTCACTCGATGCCATGCTCGTATATTCATCCCCTGGGCCCTTCCTCGCATGCGACATACACTAAAACTCTCAACATCCGTACACACACATCCATTAAATGATAGAAACTTATAGGGTTTAACATCATCTCCCCTTAGAAACATTCTTCCTCGAATGTAATCTTTAGGCTTAAGAGACTCGATTCCATTAGCTATCATCAGAAAAATTTCGATAGAGTCTCCTCTGTAGTCTGGACTATCCAGGATCCTGAAATGAAGAAAAGTCCAACATAGGTGTCTCATAAGACTCTATAAACAATTGAATAATATAGTGCCATTACATATATAAGTGACTAATAAAAACAACAATAAGGGCACTACTCAATACCTGAAAACTATCTTGTCATTTCTGAATTTTTCTAAATCTGTATGTTGTCACTATAGAGCCTTGAGCAACTGAAGATATTTAGATCTTACTTTATCCTTAGCTTCTCAATTCATCTCTGTGATACTTTTATTACTTTCTAAATCTCTAATAAGCTAGAACCTTGGCCCTCTAATTAGCTCCCATGAATCTGACCATCTAGTATAACTTTTGGAGTCTCTCTATGGAACATCGCTTTTGTACCTTGAGTATCCCCATCTGGGTCAATTTTAGAAAAGGTCTTCTATCAGGTATTGAGTAGTGCCCTTATTGTTGTTGTAGTCGCTTATATATGTAATGGCACTATATTATTCAGTTGTTTATAGCGTCCTGTGAGACGCCTGTGTTGGACTTTTCTGCATTTCAAGTTCCTGGATAGTCCATACTACAGAGGAGACTCTATCGAAATTTTCCTGACGATAGCTAATGGAATCGAGTCTCTTAAGCCTAAAGATTACATTTGAGGACAAATGTTTCTAATGGGGGGATGATGTTACACTCCGTAAGTTTCTATCATTTAACGGACGTGTGTGTATGAATGTTGAGAGTTTCAAAGTATGTTGCATGCGAGGAAGGGCCCGAGGGATGAATATACGAGCATGGAATTTAGCGAGCAGGAGGTCAAGGCTGGAAGCTAGGCACCTTGGGCATCGCACCGCGCCAGCCAGCCTAGCGCTATGGAAAGCGCATCACACCTCTTGGCCTAGCACTATGGCCGGCGCGTCGCACCCCTTTGCCGGTGCTATGGGTGATGCGCCGCACCCCTTTGCCACCGACCTCCACTTGTATATATATGTGAAATTTGAAGTTGAAAACATTATAAACATCTTCCCAAACTCAGAACTCGGCCCTACAATGTTGTAATAGCTCGGAAGTGCCTAAGATTAGACCCAAAATTTTAAAATGGAAGTTAGAAGAATCTGGGAAATTTTCCACAGAATGGGTCACGTAATGGATCGTTGGTCCAACCAACGCCCATGGGAAGTGTCTATGGTGAGGTCTGGCAGGGTGGTAGTTGGAAGTAACGGGTCATGTAACGACCCTTTTCTTGATACCGTGACTCGTCGTTTGAAGTCTTTGGGAGGCTAGTCCTTTGCCTGAGAGGAAGTAATGGGTCATGTGACGATCCGTTGTGAGCTATAACAGACTGTGGTGAGCAACCGTGGGAAATCTTGGTGCAGGTCGTCAAGGGGGAAACAACGGATGGCCTAATGGACCGTTGTCTGAAGTAATGACTCGTCCTGTCGAGTCATGGGATTGAATCTGAGAAATTGAAATCGGACAGTGGACGCAACGGATGGATACCAAGAGTCGTGGTATCCAAGAACGACCCGTTAGGACGGTCATTGTCATTACCAGTGCAAGAATTTCAAGAAATTCATTAAGGGCATTTTCATGATTCCTAAGTCTTATGGTCCTAAACTACGTCGTTTAAGGCTCAAAATGTGGTGTTTTATGAGGGTATAATCTATCCTAGGCTCATTCATTTCCATGCATGTATATTGAAGGGGTTTAGGAGGTGATCAAGTTAGAGTTCTTCAAGTTTTTGTTCAATTTTCCATTGAGCTTTCAAGGAGTGGTAAAATTTGATTTTCCCCAGGTATGTAGGGTTATGAATGGGTGAATTTGTTCACACAAAATCCAAACTCTCTCTAAATCATGAATTTACTATATTGATTCTATGGGGTTTTAACCCGTTGCATGAAATTTCGAATTCTCTACATGGGCATGATCTAAATGAGTTATTATTATTGAATTATGAAGTATGGGCAAGTTTTACATTTCTTTCCATTAAAATCATGTTTCAAGCTTTTAAAAATTAAAATGACTATTTATGAAAAGTTCATGAAAGTTAAGATTTATGCTGAATATTCATGTATGATGAATTATTGATGATGAAAAGCATATTTTCAAGTTACCCATGTTCATAATCATATTTTCAAGTGAATTGAGTATTTTCAAGCATGTTAAAGTGTTGGAGATGCCCACATGTTCAAGAATGATTTATGATTTATGATATGGATTTTATTATTGATCAATTTATGATGTTGGCCTATTTAAGGGCCCTTTATTCATGGATAATAATGCAAGAAAAGGGGATCAATGATGTTAGATGTTTATTTAGCCATGAATCTTATGAATGATGTTTATGATTTACGTATGAGCCTAATGTGCATATTTGTTGGAGCAGTGTCTAGCACCGAGTAGCCTGACATTCAAAGGAATACGCCGGTGTCTCATAATTACGTGTCACCGTAGGTTTATATTGATACATTACAATATCAATGTATCCTCTCTTTTGTGAAATCACATAATGCACATCCCTTTCTTGGCAAGCCAGGGACGGCTTTGCCCACTTGAGCGAGATAGGTGGGCATCATTAAGGCTCTACCATGATGGTGTCGGTTATGATGCGTCCTCCAATGTTCCACATATTTTTATGCATTATTATGTTTATGTTATTTTGGCTCAAGTGATGATTTATAAAGTTTCTCTTATGACTACGATAATGAATGGATTACGAATGATTTGAAAACCTTGAGCCCTATGTTATATTATGATATCTATGTTATGAGCATGTTGTCCCACTCTTATGATCTCTTATGAGATTTTATGTATTTTTAAATGTTCATTTTACTTACCTTGCATACTCGATACATTCAACGTACTGACCGCATACTCTATGTTGTATCATTTCATGATATAGGCTCTGCTCTTCAAACCCAACATCGTCATTAGCTCAACTCGGAGATTAGCATCCAGCTCTTTGGTGAGTCCTTATTCTTTTAGGACTAGTTTGATATTAGTTATCTTTTCATATTTATTTTTCTAGACTTGCCGAGTTAGTTGGGGCTGTTGTCCCATCAACCCATCAGATATGTTAGAGGCTTTCAGACTATGTGCAGTATTCAGTTGTTATGTATGTAGTATGTTCCGTTTTTCATGTTATGTTATGTTTTAGCTTCTGCTATGTCATTATGCTAAGTATTCCTCTTTATTGATATTGAGTTAGATGTACATTCATTCCATGGGTCGACTTGGAGTCTCCCGGGGCTCCTTGTCTCGTGTTACGATCTAGGTCTATGTTTGGGTGGTGACAAACTTAGTATCAGAGCAATAGGTTTGAAGTGTCCTAGGGTGTCTGAAAGCCGCGTTGAGTAGAGTCTTTTTCATAGGTGTGAAGCGCACCACACGTATGACAAAGAGGCTACGAGATGTTTAGGAAATGTTCCCTTCTTTCATGATCTATGTCGTGCGATGAAATGTCTCCCTATCCTTTTAATTCATGCTATTCACGATTGCAGAACCATGGCTTCCTACAGAGTAAATGGTAGGAGGAATGGGAATGGAAACAGCCACGAGGAGGGTAGCGGAGACGGACACCAGCAAGCCCCACCAGTCCAGGAGTACCATGCACTAGAGCCGGTTGCCCGTGTTGTGTTTTGGACAGCTATTCTGATGCTCACGCAGGACTTGACCGCTCAGGTTAATCATCAAGCAGTGGTGCATGTTTCGCAAAGTAAATGTGGCAGCAGCTCAAGTCAAAGATTTCTTGGGATGAACCCGCCAGAGTTTCCTAGGTCAAAAGTATATGAGGACCCGTATGAGTTCATTGACGAGATTTTGAAGATTACCCAAATCATGGGGGTGAATGGGGTTGAGTGTGCTGAGTTGGCCTCATATCAGTTGAAAGGGTTCGCACATATCTGGTTTCGGTAATGGAAAGATAGTAGGGTTGCCGGAGCAGGCCTTGTCACTTGGGAGGAGTTCCATGTTGTGTTCCTAGATCGGTTCTTCTCTCGTAAGACGTGGGAGTTTAAGGAAGTCGAGTTTGTGAATCTTAAGCAGGGGAGGATGACGGTACAGGAGTATTCCCTTGAGTTCACTCTCTTATCAAAGTACGCCCCAGAGTTAGTGGTTGATCAAACGACGCGAGTGAGCAGGTTTGTTCATGGGGTGGCGAGCTACTTGGACAAAGATTATAGGACCGCTATGCTCCACCAGGATATGGATTTTCCTTGAATAGTATTGTAAGCCCAGCAGATGGAGGCGGCACATGTGAGGGAGAGAGAGGCCAAAAGGGCTCAGACCGATAGCTATGGGTTTACGCAGCGAAGATCCAGCGGTGGTCATCACCCTAAGATTAAGCAAAGGTCACTGGCTCCAGCACCATCATCAGCTAGTGTTCCATCAAGACCCAAGAGTCATCAGAGGAGCAGGGCCTCAAGTTCGAGGGATCATAAGGGCATGTAGGTAGAGCACACCTTTCCAGCCTGCGGGAAGTGTAACAAGAGTCATGTCGGGGAGTGCTTGCCCAACTCAGATATATGTTATGAGTATGGTAGATCCGGCCACATGCGCCGGGTGTTTCCATTTTCTAGACAGGAAGATGATAGAGGTCGTGCACAAACAACCAGGTCAGCAGCAACTCCAGCACATTCAGCTCCGCAGGGGGCATCCACTAGTGGGGGTGGCAGATAGCGCCAAAATAGATTCTATGCCCTTTCCTCGCGTCAGGAGTAGGAGACTTCATCAGAAGTGGTTACGGGTATGTTGTGAATTTTTCACCTTGATGCTTATGCTTTGTTAGATCCAGGGGCTACCTTCTCTTTTGTGACACCTTATATTGCTAGTAGCTTTGGAGTCTGTCCCAAAATTCTATCAGAACCATTCTCAGTCTCTACTCCTGTTGGTATTCATTGGTAGCTAGGCGGGTGTATAGAAGTTTCCCGATCACAATATTGCATAAAGTCACCTCCGCAGATCTTGTAGAGTTAGCCATGACCGATTTTTATGTTATCCTTAGCATGGATTGGCTATTTGCATGTTATGCCTCAGTTAATTGTAGAACCCGGGTAGTAGAGTTCATATTTTTGGGTGAGCCAATCTTAGAGAGGAAGACTAGTTCAGTTTTGCCTATAGGTCGCTTCATTTCCTACCTTAAGGCTAAAAAGATGATTTCCAAGGGTTGTGTGTACCATCTAGTTAGAGTTAAGGATGTTGATTTTGAGACCCCGACTATCAAGTCAGTCCTAGTAGTATGTGAGTATCCAG
>JACEIK010004170.1:75584-88254 GCA_018107945.1 Datura stramonium | reverse complement strand
CCTGTGGGTTCGACATTCCGGTTCTCTAAAAGAGCCACTATATTACTTGCACGGCCCGTACACTTGCAGTATGCGCAAATAGGGAGTCGTCAGTAAACACCCATGAAATTTCTCAGGAAAAAGGACCCGGCCAGTCCTCACGAGGGACATTATGACTCGTGAGATAGTGGATGAGTCGTGAGTCCAATCCGTGAAGTCTACTGGGATTTCCATGAAATTTTTCCACTTAACAAGTCGTGAGTTGACTTAATGGGTTACTTGACCAGTCGTTGAGTCACCTATAAAACTGAAGTTTTCCAACAATTTTGGCCACTTAACAGGTCAATTAACGAGTCGTTAACGAATTGTTCTGTGATGCTGGTGTAGTTTCACTAAATTTCTCATAACTTTTTAGTTCGAACTCTGATTGATATAAGGTCGGATTCATTGGAAATAATACTCAAAGGGATCCAATTTTTTATATTGAATCACCCAATAACACTTTGTAGAATGGGATCTATATTCTCTAGAAGTTGACCCTTGCTAGAACTTGTACGAAAACCCAATCGGCAAGAATTCTCTCAATTCAACTTTGTGGTAGAAGTTCCTTATGACCTTAATTTTTATCCTTTGCACCTCTAACATTTGAGGATTGATATTAAAACCTAGTATCCATATAATTAATTGGGCTTGGACCTATCCATACACCTAGAACGGTTCCAAACTTAGCCCAAAAGTCCGGGGCATTGAAATATCTCAACTCACTAGTTTTGGGTCTAGTCTTAGGGACTTTTGGGGTGTTACAATATCTCCCCCTTGGAGACATTCATCCTTAAATGTGTGTAAACATACTAAAAAGTTGGGGAAAGGAACTGCCATCCCAATTACTGAACATTTGACACTGAAAACTGATAGAGTGACTGAGCTGAGAGGCTGGAAAAAGAGTTGTAATCTCAAGAACTGAATACTAAGTGTTGAATGCTAATAAATATCTAACTCCAAGATGAACTGAATTTCTGAATCATACATGCATGATAAGACATGAGAGGGACTGAAAGACATGAAATTGACATGGAACTAGATAGAATATTGGGGAGGAACTATTTCCTCATACTAGAATTGAGTTGGTAAGGATTGAGATATCATTCTCAACCTGCTTCCTGATACTAAACTAGCAATCATGGTATCTAGTTTTACTGAAACTAAGGGACTCATAAGCATGAATCATTGATGGCATCTAAAACTGAGCACATACATGAAGTAAGCTGATCTACTGAGCTAGTAAACCAACTTCTAAAGACTGAGTTCGAGCTGAGCATACTGGAGGACATGAGTTAACACGCATAGCTAGTTTATGACATGAAGCTGAGACTTAAGGATTCATAGGGTGAGACTGGCATCGCTGTCTGAAGCGGTCATCTAGAAATTCTTGAAGTCTACACTTTAGAATGGGTAGAGCGTCGCTTCAACTGAAACATAAGAGAAACTATCCGAACCTAAAGGGATTGACATACCGTAACTGTTAGGGCTGGAACTCCCTTACTAGTATACTCAAGATTCAACTTGTCTCACAAACTTACCATCTCCCCCTTAGTTTTAAGCCATCATTCTAAGGCTCCTGAATCTTTCTTAAGGTTAGGGATAAATGACTAACTCTTGATGTCTCCCTCACCCCCAACATTTACGACAAAACCTCATACTCACAGCTATTTCACACCATACATCGACAACTTCTTCTCAACAAACATCACAAGAGCTTCTATTCAATACCGGGGTTCTGGGGCTAACGACGTGCAAAGAGTAACGTGAGAAATTCATAATATACCTATGACTACTTCTGGCAACTTGCCCTTATCCTGATGTGCTGCCAAGGCATAAGAGCGGTTTCGACGTTGTCTACCACCTGCGCTAGATGATTCCCCCTGCTGAAATGGGCGGTTCATAGGAACTACTAAAGAGGTGGCTAAGGCTCTACTCTTGCCCCGCTTAGCTGCTGTACAATCTCGGTGCTTATGACCCAACTTGCCGCACCAAAAACAAGCATTTGAGTCGTCCATGCATTCTCCAAAATAGTGTTTCCCATAGCTCTTACAAGTTGGATAGGTAATCTCCCTTACCCTAGGTTTGTATGAAACACTAGCTATCGAAGGTGTAGGGGCTGATGATCTTTGTTTGGAGCATGAGCGGTGTCCACCACTCGGCCTCTAAGGGAAAACTCTTAATCTCCTTTCCTAGCCCTCTTGGCCTCTCTCTTTTTCCTTCACATGTTCCGCTTCTATTTGTTGAGCGAATATCACCAAACATGGAAAGTCTATGTCCTTGAGCAACATGGAGGTCCTGCACTCTTTGATCAAGGATTTTGACACTCCATTCATGAACTTACTCACACTAGCCCTGTGGTCGGCTACCATCTCTAATGCATACTTGGACAACCGGGTAAACTCCAACGCATACTCCTAGACAGTCATGCTGTTTTGCCTCAAGTTGATGAACTCTGCTGCCTTTTCCTCCCTCAACTCCCTAGGGAAAAACCTATCCAGGAATGCAGTTATAAACTCATCCCAACTTATGGGGGCTGCTCCAACTTCCCGGCTATCTCTCTACTGACAGAACCATATGTGAGTGACTCCTTTCAGCTGGTAGGAGGCTAAGTCTGCGCTCTCTGTTCCCATCACCCCCATGATTTGGGTGATCTTCTGGATCTCCTCTAAGAACTCATATGGGTCCTTGTCCACCTTTGACCCTAAGAATTCGAGTGGATTCATTCTGAGGAAGTCCCTTACTCTAGTTGCCGCTACGTTCCCATTTTGGGAAACATAAGCCATCACTTGCTGATTAATATGGAAGGTTATGGATTGTGCCAACATGTGAAAGGTTTCCCCGAACTCCACATGAGTAACATGGTCGTCCATCGGGTTCGTTGGGGCTGGTGGGGTTTGTTGGTGCCCATTAACATTTCTTCTTCCTTTCGCTCATCTGGGAGGCATTATTTGTGAGTGCACAAAGCATGAGTCAGGAGAGAAAATGTTAGATTTTCATACTCTACGCATGATAAGAATTATGAAGAAACTAGAACATTCCTAAAACGTCTCATAGCCTCTTTGTCATAAGTGTGGCATGCTTCACGCCCATGAAAAAGACTCTACTTAACGCGGATTTTAGACACCCTAGGACACTCTAAACCTTTTCTCTGATACAAAGTTTGTGATGACCCGAACATAGGCCCGAATCGAGACACGGTACAAGGAACCCCGAGAGGCTCCAAGTCAACCCATGGCGTAACCATAGCATAACACTATTAGAATAGCAGCTAACAGAAACATAATTGAGCGGAAGCTAACTGAAGAGTCTAATTTAAAACCCAAAATGACAAATCTCATAAAACTTGATACAAAGCTGATATCTATTTATACAATTCTGAAAGCCTCTACTAAACTGATGAATTGTTGGTAAAAGACCCCAACTAACTCCTAAAGTCTGAAAACTAAAACACAAATGAAATAGAAAATATAAATCGCGTCCTCGGAAGATGAGGACTCACCAGAAGAAGCTAAGGTAGGAATGGAGCGTACCTAACTATGTGGCTGAGCTTGGAAACCTGAATCTATATCATGAAATGATATAGCACATAAAGTATGCGGTCAGTACTTGGAATGTACTAAGTATGCAGGAACCATAAGTAAACTAAATATGCAAGTATACAAGAAGGAAGTAAACTGAATACATTGACATATAACTGAGCTAGAACACAATAACCCTGTCTGAGAAACATATGTCTTGACATGAAGATTTTATTTGATAACATTTACTAAAGTATAATCAAACTGATGCATAAGGTTCACGTACCGTACATATACTGAGAATTGAAACAATAGCTGATATCGTACACTATACTGACTATCTGTTGATAATTGAGCCTAAATCCTGCTAAACTGATTTTAACTGAAATATAAAATTATACGGAACTGAGTTAAATTGATATCGTAGACTAAGGAAGAGATTCTCGGTTATGGAGAGGCCCTGACTGACTAAGGGAAACATTCTCCGCTATGGAGAGTCCCTGACTGAATAAGGGAAACAGACACCGCTATGGAGAGTCCCTGACTGACTAAGGAAAACATTCTCTGCTATGGAGAGTCCGTTACTGACTAAGGAAAACATTCTCTGCTATGGAGAGTCCGTTACTGACTAAGGAAAACATTCTCTACTATGGAGAGTTCCTGACTGACTAAGGGAAATATTCTCGGCTAATGAGTTCCCTTACTAACTAAGGGAAACATTCTCAGCTAATTGAGTCCCTGACTAACTAAGGGAAACATTATCGGCTATGGAGAGTCCCGATTATACTAGAATATGGAGGACACTAGTTTGACATCATTCATCTAGTCTAAGTTACTTCAGCTAATAAAAGACAAGAGCGCTCAACTAATTATATTATACTAAATTCATGTAGAGTCTGATCAAGGCTACTTTCTACTATCAACAAGCCTATATGTCTGAAAGATCATCATCATTCCTTATCATCACAATTCATATCATCATAGTCCTAAAATTAGAGCTTAAATCATACATTCTACATTCATGAAACATCTATAGGATCAATTCATACTTTACACACATCCTCAGCATTCAAATCTTGAGTTCATAGCATATGCCGTATATCTTAGATTCGTGTAAGATCCATAGGTCCAAGTCATACTTTAACATATACCTAAATCGTAGTGATGGCAAATACATGCTTTAAATCCACCCAAGCCCATAAGTTCTAGTCCTACCTCAACACATTTATTAAATCATATATTTTAGATTTATGGAATCCCATATGATTGGATCATGCTTTAACCATATATAATAAGTTCATGGTAAGAGCATGTGAATATTTAATGAACCCTATTTTGAAATTTATGCTAAACCAAGGTGAAAATTCTAAAATCATGTTATTCCCCTATCATGTACATAATTCGAGAACTTGGGAGTATCTTCGTAAGCATACACGGCTAATCATCATGATGGGTCTTAAAATCCATAGAAGCCATATAAGAATTCATGCATAAATTTAAACCCTAGAACATTCTTTTTTAGAAATCAATGAATTAGGGTTTTAGCATAAAATTTGGGACACAAGGATGAAAGGAGATCCTTGTTGAAGTCCCACATACCTGATTAGAAAACTCCCTTAATGATCTTGGAACTTGAAGCCCTTGTGTAGAAACCCTAGGTGGCCTTTGAGTCTTAAGAGAGAGGAGGAAGAAGAGCTTATGGGAGGTTTTTGGGTGGAATGAGGGATTAGGCTAGGAAGGACCCTTAAATTCGTCCCATTTGATACCCAAAACAACGTCAATTAGGAGTTAGAAGCATATGATTTTATGAAAAAATCCTTGAAATTTTGCAGGAAAAAGTACCTTGCAAGTTCTCACGAGGGACATCACGACTCGTGAGGTACTGGACGAGTCATGAGTCCAATCCATGAAGTCTATTGGGATTTCCATGAAAATTTTGTCACTTAACGAGTTGTGAGGTGACTTAATGGATCACTTAACCAGTCGTGAAGTCCCCTCTGAAACTCAAGTTTTCCAGATATTTTGTCCACTTAACGAGTCGTTTAGTGACTTAACGAGTCACCTAACGAATCGTTATGTGATGCTGATACAGTTTCACTAAATTTCTCATAACGTTTTACTCCGACCTCCATTTGATGCAATGTCAGATGCATTGGAAAGAAGACTCAAATGGATTCAATTTGATATATTGAATCACCCAAAAACACTTTGTAAAATGGAATTTATAGTCGTTAGAAGTTGAGCCTTGCTAGAACTTGTACGAAAACTCAATCGATAAGAAGGCTCTCAACTCAACTTTGTGGTAGAAGTTCTTTATGACCTTAATTTATATCCGTTGCACTTCTAACACTTGAGGATTGATATTAAAACCTAGTATCCATAGAATTCATTGGGCTCGGACCTAGCCATACACCTAGAATTGTTCCAAACTTAGCCCAAAAGTCCGGGGCATTGAAATATCTCAACTCACTAGGTTTGAGTCTAGTCTTAGAGACTTTTGGGGTGTTACATCTTCCCACTTCAAAGTATGGATATTAATGTCTTAGAGCACACCTCTAGGTATTTGATGCCCAGCCTTCACTTGTTGATAATTCGGACATTTAGCCACAAACTTATTTATGTCCTTCTTTATGCCATTCCACCAATAGACCTCCCGTAGGTCATGGTACATCTTGGTGGTACCTGGATGTATAGAATATCTAGAACCATAAGCCTCATGCAACATCTGCTCCCTCAGGTCACTAACACCCGATACACACAAACGACCCTTATATCTTAGCACACCATCTCCCCCTTGGAAGAAGTCCTCCGCCTTATGATTCTGAAAGGCTTCCTTCAACTTTACCAAAATTGGATCCTCGTCTTGTCTAGATTTTTCCTCGGTCACCAAGGAAGATTCTGATCCATTCTGAAAAATGACACATCTACCTATTGAGTCAACAAGATGGACTCCTAGCCATGTAAACCGATGTACATCCTTCACTAATTATTTCCTATCCTCATCTACATGGGACACACTCTCCATAGAAAGCCTGCTAAGAGCGTCTTCCACCACATTAGCTTTTCTCGGATGATAAATTTCACGACCCGAACGTAGACCCAGATTGTAAGATGGGACAAGGAACCCCGAGAGGCCCCAAATCAACTCATGGCATAAGCATACATCCAAATTTATTCTCTTAATCAGAAGGCTGAACATAGCGGAAATGTAAACGTAACATAGCATGCCATAACATTCAGAAGTACTAGACATACACACAAGTTGCATGCTACATACGGTCTGAAAGCTTCTAACATGTAAGATGTATTGATGGGACAACATCCCCAACTAACCCGGCCAATCTAAGACAAAATAACAACATAAACGTCTAGTCATACGGCCCTCGGAACATGAGAACTCACCAATAAAGCTGAGAGTAACTCTGAGATGGTCTAAGGATGAGGATGAAATGATACAGCATAGAAAGTATGTGTTCAGTACATGGAATGTACCGAGTATGCAAGGTAAGTAAAACAGACATTTAAAAAATATAAAACTCATAAATGATCATAAGAGTAGGACATCATGCTCATATCATAATATAAAATAAGGCTCAAGGTTTTCAAAACATTCATAATAAAATCATACTCATGATCATAAGAGAAAAGCTTCATTTAACATAACTTGAGCCAAAATACATAATCATAAACATGCATAAATCATGAGGAACAGTGGGAGATTCTCTTAACCGACATACCCCATATGAGCACATATGAAGCCCGACTTGTAACCCTAGTCGGGAGGGTGTTCGTACCTTTCCAAGCATAGAACCATGAAAGTGTGATATCACCATGAAAAGGGTCATTTGGGCTGGGGACAGTCACAAAGGTGGTCCCAACATACCTACAGTGGCACGTAGTTTATCAGATCCGGGGCAGTACCTAGGCCTTGAACCTACTCGATGTTCGATACTACTCCCAAAACATATATAGTGCTCATAGAATAACATGCATGAATTCATGGGCTAGTTGAATCATGATAATCACAAACATACTTGTACATATGTGAACTAGCCATGCATAAGGCCCGTGAGTCGGCCAAAACATAATTCATGAATCATAGGTTTCATGCATACTTGTAGATCATACATATAACTTGTAAATCATAAAATCATGATCAGTAATTGAATAAATTCATATTTCAAATCATTAATCATGTTGGGTTTGTAAATATAAACAATTGAAGAGTAGATCATAAATCGATTCATCATATATCTTACATAATCAGGATAAAATTTGTAGAAATCGAAATCAATAATCTTATAATTAAATTAGTTGTAAAATCTTATCGAAGTCCAAAAAATATGATGTAAATCACAAATCATAATAACCCATTAGCAAATCATTAGATTTTCACAAAATTTGAATTAAAACACCATGAGATTTTTGATAGATTTTCATAAATTAATAGAAAATGGCATGGGTGTGAATGGAGACACCCATTCATAGCTCTACATACCTGGGTAAGATTAGATTCTAGAGTTCCTTGAATTCCCAATGGAGAACTGATAGGGAAAAGCTTGAAATTTGGCTTGATCTCTCTAATATTTTTCCTAACTTGCATTCTTAGGAATGTCTTATGCAAGAGGGACTTAACCTATCTTACAATGCCCAAAAAATACATAAAATGAAGTAGTTTAGGTCCTGAGAGCATAGAAAGGTCAAAAATACCCTTAATGAAGAATTCCTGAAAAACTGATCTGGGTGAACCGGCGGGCGATCCCATGAGTCATTGCATGATACCACGACTCGTGGTATCGATTTTTTGGATCCACTTCCTCAATTCATGCTTTCATATTCTTCCCACGTCTTGACAGGATGAGTCGTTGCTTCAAACAACGGGTCATTAGATCAATCGTTTGTCAGCTCCTTAAAAATACTGAACTTCCCTTACCACGAGCCTCACCACGACTCGTGGTTTCTTCCAAAGAGTCGTGGTATCCATCCGTTATATCCACTGGAAAATCTGGAAACCCAAGCCACGAATGGTGACCATGGGTCATCACTTCTCACCATGAGTCGTTGGATGACTCGTGGTATCCCCAACTGCCAAGGTCCAGTCTCTCCCACGACTGCTAACAACGACTCGTTGTTCCAAGCAACGAGTCATTACATCATCCATTGTCTCCACTGAAAATAGGACTTCCCATAACCATGACTGCATACAACGACTCATGGCTTCCTACCACGAGTCGTGACATCGTCCGTCCTGAGCTTTTTCTCTAGTTTTCAGCCAATTTCCATTTTTGATCCCGATTTTAATCTTAGGCACTTTCGGAGTATTACAATAAAGGACACTCATATCATAATCCTTCAAAGCTCCAACCGCCTTCTTTGACATAGATTCAAATCCTTTTAGGTAAACACATATTGTAGGCTTTTGTGGTCTGTAAACACATCCACATGGACCCCGTATAAATAGTGTCTCCAAATCTTTAAGGAAAATACTACCACCGCCAACTCGAGGTCGTGAGTCGGATAGTTGTTTTCATGGACTTTCAGTTGCCTGGAAGCATAGGCTAAAACTTTACCATGATGCATTAATACACAACCAAGGCCAATCCTCGAGGCATCGCAATATACCACAAACCCATTGGTACCCTCAGGTAGGGTCAACACCGGTGCTAAGGTGAGTGTGTCTTCAACTCTTGGAAGCTCTTCTCACAGGCCTCTGACCACTGAACCTTCACTTTATTCTGGGTCTACTTAGTCAACAGTGTTGTAAGGGATGAAAACCCTTCAACAAACCTTCGATAGTAACCAGCTAAACCCAAGAAACTCCTGATATCTGAAGGACTAACTGGTCTAGGCTAGTTCTTCACCACTTCTATCTTTTGAGAGTCCACCTGTACACCCTCACTTGACACCACTTGACCCAAAAATGTTACTGAGTCCAACCAAAATTCACATTTGCTGAAATTTGCATACAGTCGGCAATCTTTAAGACTCTGTAGCACCACCCTCAAATAAGCGGTATGCTCCTCTTCGCTCCGAGAAGATATGAGAATATCATCTATGAACACAATCACAAATATATCCAAGTATGGCTTGAACATGATATTGGGAATAATTGCATGCCCAAGTGCTATTTTATAACTTAATTGATTCAAGTTTGTTAATTAAATTAATTATATTCTCATGTGACTATGTATGTTTATAAGCCCAAACTAACCAACATGATTAGTCCTTGTTTTGTAGGTGTAAAATGCATATGAGGAACTAAATAATAATGGTTGAAGTGAAGTAATAGAGTTCGGATCGAATTGCAAAAGAAGGCAAGTGGATATGCTAAGGCAATGCTGGCCACGCCAGGCAGCGTGCCACGCTATGCGTGCGCCACCCCCAGCGTCGTGCCATACTAATTCTATGCGCGCGAGAAGCTGCAATCTAGGGCGCCTGCGTGTTGGCGTCGTGCCACATCAGGCACTGCGGTGCATTACAGGTCATGTCACGCTGTACGTCGTGTGTGAATTTGGTCGTGCCACGCTGGGCATCACGCATAGCCGATGCCCACAACAAGCAACTGTCGAATTCCAGTAAGCATGCGCGTTTTCTCCATGTCACGGAGCAATATTGGCGCGACCAGGACAGTGACATGGAGGCAGTCCATGGCCATCCAAAAATTCTATTTTTCCACTTAGTATAAATAGGATACTTAGCTCCTAAAATCATTTTATCACGAAATATTTTGAGAACACCGGAAAGGAGAGAAGGGAGAAGTGAAGAACTCTACCTAGGGTTTATTATTTTTCATTCTCTTTTAACTACTCTTGTAAGTATCGTACTCTAATTATGTTTTTGAGTATTTGTACGAATGTGAGTGGCTAAAACCCTTCCTCTGGGGTTGAGGCCGCATGATATGATTGTAAATGCATGAATTCTTTGTGGTTTGAGTTTTAGTTGTTGTTTTGTCTTACATTCTTTATTATTATTATTTTTATGCTTGATCACCATGAGAAAAAATGTGTTAAGCTTAGGTAAAAGCTTGAAAGAGTAACCCTAGGCTAGAACACAATAATGTAGGGAGCAAGTTCTTATCTTTATGGTAGGATTAGCGCTTAGGATAGAAACTATACCTAATTTGCTTTGCTTGGTTACTAAAACGGGATGAGCTAGACACCGACTTAGAATTGTCACATCACCGCTCCTAGAAGTAGTTGTGAAGCTAAGTTAGGTTAAATGATGATAGGTACAAAACTCCATAATCAAGGGCACAAACTCCATAAACCATATCCACGTAGTTAAATTGCTCACAAATTAGGACGTCACATCCCCGCTTAACAATGTAGGTGTTAGACTAGTTTGTCTTATTTAGAGGCTCGAGAGACCATAAACATCGCATTTTTACTATGTGAGACAATAACTGAAGTTTTCATACTCAAACCACTGTGAATTGTAGTATTGGATGATTATTAGGTCTTAATTTTAGTTGCTTTTTGAATTGTTTCTCGATTGTTTTGTGATCACCCCTAAATTCAATTATAATTTTCTGAAAATTCTACCATCAACACTTGTGAAGTTTAATTTAACACTTGAACTTGATAATTCTCTAAATTAGTCTAGTCCCTGTGGTTCAACATCCAGCTCTGATAAAGGGCTACTGTATTACTTGTACGACTGTGTATGCTTGTGCGTGTGCTAGAGTGCAACAAGTTTTTGGCACTGTTGTCAGGGACTAGTGAAGTTTAGTGAATTTTCTATTTTTGTGTGATTTTTTTTAATCTCCTTAAGTGTTGAAAAACTTGGTCTTAGTTTGCTATATTGCAGGTAACAGGTTGTCCTTGCAGAACTGGCAAGGAATAGAGAGCTGGTGGAACCTCTATTTGAACCTGAACGCCAACTGCATTTGCTTAGGAGGGAAGTTCTAGAGAGAAAGTTGAAAAGGTTACAATAGCATATACAACAACATCCACCACCGAGGCAAGCAGAGTTGTTACATTATCAGATGGCAGCCCAACCAATTCGCAAAGTGGCAATCCCACTAGCGATGAATGTGACCTCCAGTATCCGTAAATTGGAGCGCAGAGGGAACTTTGAGCTTAAACAGAACATGGTGCAACTGTTACATTCTAGTGGATAGTTCAATTGAATGAGTCATGAGGACCCACAACAGCACTTACAGAATTCCCTGGAGATCAGTGACACTTTTGTCCCCACTGGAGCGTCAACTGACTATGTCCGACTTCACACTCTTCCCATTTTCATTGTTGGGAGAGGCAAAGAGGTGGTTGAAGGATGAACCACCGAATTCCATTACTTCTTGGAACGACCTAGCAAGGAAGTTCCTCATCAGATTCTTCCCTTCAGGCATGATTTCCAAGCTCAAAAGTGAGATATTAAGCTTTAAGAAGTGGCCGGAGGAGAACCTATAATTGGCTTGGGAGAGATTCAAGTCATTGTTGAGAGACTGCCCCTATCACCAGTAGTCCAATAAGGTGTTAGCTCACACCTTTGTAGAGAGTCTAGACACACATAATAAGATCCTATTAGACTCTGCATCGGGTGGGCAAGCATTGGAGAAGACTTATGATGAGTTGTACACTCTGTTGAACAGGATTGCTCAAGGAAATCCAAAGTGGCACAGCGATTCATCAAGAGGGGCAGGTAAGAGAGCAGCAGGGCTGATAGAAGTGGATAGTGTCAATGCCTTAGCAGCACAACTAGCATCATTTCAGCATCAGATGATGACTCAGTTCAACAAACTGAGTATAATTCAACCGCAGGGATAGGTGAATGCAATTCAGCAGGCTTTGAGTTGGTGTGAAATTTGTGGTAACAATGGGCACAATGCAGAATCTTGCGGGGCAAATCTAGAATCTATCAACTTTGTGGGGAATGTTTAGAGAAATAATCAGAATTTTGGGAACACCTACAACAAGAATTGGCAGAGTCACCCAAATTTTTCTTTGGGTGACAATCAGAATCAAAGCTACCAGCAACCTCAGCAGCAGCAGTATCAGTAGCAGAATAGGCAGAATGGTGGCCAGTCGAGCAGCAACAACAATGAGGAGATGTTGAAAAATATTATGGCTACTCAGACCCAATTGGCAGAGAATCAGGCACGGATGGCTTCAGATTTGAAAAATCAGTAG
>JACEIK010004170.1:26083-44746 GCA_018107945.1 Datura stramonium | reverse complement strand
AGAAAACCACGTGAATTGAATAAAACTCCAAAATCAAAGAACAAAAATCCAAGGTTGTTTTAATCCTCCAAATTCAAGAACAAAATTATAAACTTCATTTGTTGAAACTTGATGGAAGTCAATAACACCTAAAATTACCATTCAAAGCGGTAAAATTTTGTAACCTGTAAAATAAACTTAAAATTTTTTTTATATACATGAAACAAATCCTTTCCTAAATCAACTAGGATTCTGGTGTCGGCAGGTACCACGGTCGTTGGTAGCTTCAACGGATCGTTAGAGTGTCCGTTGTTCCATTCGTTGCTTCCTTTAAACTTGTCTCCCTTCATCATATGTCCTCGAACAATGGCTCGTTGTAATATCCTACGAGTCGTTGGTCCTGTTCGCTGTTTCCTGGCCTCCTGATCATTGTTTCTGAACCTAAAGGTATGAGTACTCAGAACAACCCGTCCTTAGAAAGTACGGCCCGTCCTGTTAGTCCGTTGTATGCAGCCCGCTCTTGGTCAATTTCTCTGGTTCTTTCCACGAACAGACAGGAAGCTCTGTTGTAAGTTCACACAACCTGTAGGAACCATCCGTCATATGAGACTTCAGTTTGACATTCTTTTTTGTATCTTCCCATGATCGATCAGAACGGTCCGTCGTAAGCTAGTACGATCCATGGGTTTCAGCCATTGCTTGGCACTCTGCTTAACAACTTCTATGAATTACATGCAACGGCTGAATAGGATGGCCCGTGGTAAGGACCAATGGTCCATAGTGCAGCTTGTCTAAGGCATCTTTTTCTTTGTTCAGTTCTTTTTCTCAACTTTTATTCCTACAGCCCGTTTTACTTGCAAAACTACCAAAATGCGTCATATCCACATAAATGTACCTAAATTCATGCACATTCACAGAGTTTTAAGCGTCGCTAGTGTCGTAAATTCACGACACATCAACACCCTCAACTTAGCATGTTTGCACGTCCTTAGGCAAACAAAATAAAATCAATCCATGGAGACGCTTAACTAGAGGAAACTTAGGAGATGAATAGTAGTCCAAACTCATAAAACAGACAAAATGTTCACTCAATCAACCTCCCTCCTACTGGGATAAAAAAGAACTCGGTATGACAGCTCAACACTTATCAACATGACACAATAGGATCAAAGGATGGCACCATATTATCACTACACAACCAAGACCGCACAACTGACATTTCCCATAGAAAGCTAGAAATCAACCCATGTAATCACGCGCTCTCACCACAAAGAAGTCCCACACACACATATATACACATGATCATGCCAATGTTTATATTGGGACTGGGAAAGAACTCAGTCACGCTCACAAAGAAATTCTAACTGTGCGAATACAATACCATAATCTTGCCTTTACTCTCAATACCTCAGTTTTCAGACGGTTGAACTAGGATCACTATAGGACTTTTTCAGCTTGTAATGTAGGCTCGGGGTTGGGTATGTTAAATATGGGAATAGTAACTTAACCCTCCTTGGCACTACACTAACTTTGGCTCCACTTAACCTATGTTTCACTTCGCTCCCTTTTCCCTTTGCTTTCTTCTTCTTTTATTTTCTTTTGCAACTACGAGTGCGGTGTTTATTTTTTCAAGTATTCATCACCTTCATTCATTTTTTTTCTTTATTCTCTTTTTCTCTTTAACAAAAAAATTTCTTTTCTTTTCATTATGCACACCGCACCCGCTCTTTCATTTTCATTACTCAATTTCATTCCACCCTACTCTTCTTAGTCACCCCTATGATAGCCACCCTCAACTTAGGCTATTTGCCTGAGTTGAGGTTCACAGTGTCCTAGGAGGGACTATCGCCAAAACAGGTCCATTTTAATCAAAGTAGGAAAGTGAATTGGTGTTAAGAAAAACAAAGGTCAATTCAAGCTCAAAATTTGTTTCAAGGGATATTTATTTTTATTTGGTAGGTCTTTTAAGGCTAATATGGACTCATTCATCAAAAATGGCCTATTATCCTTTCCTAGTTTCCCATCTTCTACCTCGGTACGACTGACCAGGAAAGTTCTAGATTGACATACACAAAAAATTCAACTATTGAACTTACTCACACAAGCACTTAATTAAACAGCTTAGTTCCAACCACCGGGTTCATGAACAATGTTGACATTAATTATCCTAGCGATGCCTATGATGTCATACAAAGATCCATACTGGTCATGCCTCACAGCACAAGTATATTCACACAAAAGCATTTAGGAAGGGTTTCATTTTCACATACATCACAAAATTAGTTCAATCACATGCTTTATTTGACTGCTCATACACCTCCTATTTTCTTCCAGTTAACCAACAAAAAAAATAAAACTAAACATGCCGGTTCTACTAGATAAAGAACACCTGAGGGAAAAGATATCCGAAAAGAAAAACAATGGGAGACTCATCACATAATCGACATACCACAATAGAGCTTACGCGGTCCCGACTATCACACTCAAGAGGGCAGCAGAACCGTCCAAAATCTTGCCAGGTCTAAGGACACTACCATGATATTGATATCAAGCTCATGGGACATTAGGGACGAGGATAGCTCAAAAGGGAGGTCCCAATAATCTAATAGTATCATCCTACGTTGGTGCGTAGTTCTAGGGCATAGGGTGATCGACTCTTAGCCCGCTCAGTGCTAGACTCTTCTCCCAAAAACATGCATATGTTCTACATCGTACATAATGAAGCTCAACATCATCTATTGACGAATCTCAATAATCAAATACATCTCAAATACGACATCATGCATATGAGAAACTTTATTTCAAAGCATACCACAAGATGAAAACATACTTCGGTGTCTTTGCTCCAAAACCATGTGGCAATCTATGCATAGGAAGATTTAACTAAAAACATAATACAAGCTAAAGTATAAAATTTGGGAGTCTTCCCTCCAAAACAATATGGTAAGCTTAGTTCGGGAAAAATCCTCATTTAGACTTAACACATAGGCATTGCCCAAAGCTTTATCATACTTAGAAATACTCAATTCTCATTGAAAACATAATTATAAACATCGGTAGCTTACAATCTCTCACGCCCCGCCTTGGGAGGCATGACTGGCACCTGGTGCCCTACTAAGACCTGGAGTGTTGGACTACTGAGCCTAAGCACTTCTGGTGCCAGGCTGGCTCTAACCTTGGATTCATGGAACCAACGGGCTATATAACGGCTGTAAATACAGCCTCCGGCCGACTAGGCCTATAGCCTCCTATAAGAAAACAATAGCTGACCAGAACCACAAGAGTATAAAGAAACCTATGCGGGCCGACAAGGCCACCATGCTAACTAGTTTCACTGAAAAGCTGAACTAAATGCTAAATTTCTCTGTGACCGACAAGGTCACCAACTATAAACTATACAATACCCCACACGGCCATCATAAACAAACTAAAATATACACACAGCCTCACACGACCGGTACGACTAACCACAGGGAATATACAATCTGCAAGCCTCTAAGAATGATAATAAGATGGTCGGGACAGGGCCCCAGCCAACCCGTACTGTACAACAAAAAGAGAAATAAACCTCTAGCTGTCAAGCTCCGGATGACAGGAGCTGATGACTCTTTGTGCTGGCTAGAATTACGAGNGTCGGCCCGCATAGGTTTCCCCATAAGAGTAGGATTCTGGTTAGCTGATGATACAGGGCAGGTGGCTATAGGCCCAGTCGGCCGGAGGCTGTATTTACAGTCGTTATATAGCTCATCGATTCCAGGAATCTGAGATAGAGCCAGCCAGGCACCATATGTGCTTAGGCTTACCAGTTTAACAGTCCAGGTCCTGATAGGGCACCAGGTGCCAGTCATACCCCCCAAGGCGGGGCGTGACAATAGTATGTCATTTTACTTACTAATAATTGGCTAGAACTTTGCTGTCTAGGTTATTAGTGCTACTTGACTCCTAACTTTTTATTTGAAAATTTTCTCAATAACATTGTAATGTTACTATTTCTTATTTCTTGTACTTTCATTTTTTTTTCTTGGATTGCTTCAACTGTTATTTTTCTCTTGAATTGAGGGTCTATCAAAAATAATCTCTCTATCTCTACCTCTGAGATAGAGGTAAGATCTACGTACACTTCTACGACTACCCTCCTAGACCCCACTTTACGAGAGTACATTGGATATGTTGTTGTTGTTGTTGTTTTATTTTGGAAGGTAATTCGTCTTTCTTCGTATTTTATTTTTGTTATGTCTTTGAGGTATATTCGAGATTAATTATATTCTTAATGTGAACTTATTTGTATCTTTTCATGTTAGTGAATTTCTTTTCATATATAGTATTTTTCAAATTGATATAATATTATAAAATACAAAATTATTATACACATATTTATAAAGAACTACAAATTGTGTTGAATTTTATTTATAACTCTGTACTTCTAATAATCATTGAATTTTTGTTTGCAATGAAGGACTTCTTTGTAATTAGTAGGAAGGGTTTTATCTCTTAATGGATCTCTATGATATGATCCCAAATTGTATGTATATATTTATGTATAAAATAGATTGATGGAACTCACTTTACTATTTAAACAAATATGATATTATTTGTAAAAAAATTAATACGAGAATATTAAGATATAATAGTTATATTTTAATGAATTAAGTACCTTTACAATTTACTAATGGGTTATCTTAAGATCATAAGTTTGCAAATTACATTTCTCCTTTCAACTGCTTCTTAGTTAGTAAAGGTTGACCATTTATAATAATTATTTATTCATATTTTCATTTTTTAATAAATTATCAAGCGATGTGCGGATAAAATAACTAGTTATTATAATAATTTCTTTTATTGAGTTGCCAACTTAATTTTCTTATATAATTTTTTTATTTTTAATTTGTTTTTGCTCGAAATTTCTTTATTTTCTTCATTTTTTTTCCTACATAATAAAATATAATAATTAACACAAAGCAATATAATTGATACTCAAAAAATAATTATAAGAACTAAAATATGAGGCATATATTGACTAAAATATGTGTATTTTGATCGATCATCATTATTAGTCAAAGTTTAAATGCCAAATACCAAGAGATGTTCCCCTATTTATGAAAATGCCAGACTGCCCATGCTAACTATTTTCCAACTCAAGGCATCCCTACCATATTTGTCTTTCCCAAGTGATATAAAATGGTCGTGTCATGGTCATTCAACAACTCCAACTACCTCTGTTGCCTCAAATTCAGATCTCTCTAATAAAATATATACTAAAGGTTGGGATGATCCATGAAAACCTCATTATGCACACCATATAGATAGTGCCTCAGAATCCTTAAAGCAAATATTACCGCTATCAACTCCAAGTCATGAGTTATATAGTTTTTATTTCATGAACATCCTGTCACCTTGAAGCATAAGTTATCACCTTGTCTGTATACATTAGAACACATCCAAGATTAGTCTATGAACGTCACAATAGATAGTAAATCCCTCAAACTCTTTAGGAAAAGCCAAAACTGAAGTGGTCGTCAATATGGTTGCTTTTGGAAGTTTGCCTCACACTCATTCGAATAACATATTCTTCTATGTAAATTTGATCAGCATAGCTGCAATGAATGAAACCCCGCCATGGATCTCCTTTAATAAACCCCCAAACCTAAGAAACTTTAAATCTCCGCCGGCATAGTATTCCTAGCTCAAATATGAAGTGCCTCAATCTTCTTCAAATCCACCTTAATTCTCTCCCTAGACACAATGTATCCCATAAATGATACTGAATCAAGCTAGGACTCATACTTCAAAATATGGCATCTAACTTCCTTTCGTTCAAAATCTGATGCACGATCCTCAAGTTTTGCTCATGATCCCCCCTACTACTGAGTATATTAAGATGTCAACAATTAATAAAATGACAAAATAATCCAAGTAAAGTCTGAATACCCCGTTCATTAATTTCATGAAAGTTGTTAGGGCATTGGTCAGCCCAAAAAAACATCACAAAAATCTCATAACGCCCATATTGGGTCCTGAAAATTGTCCTATGGATATCCTCTGCCCTAATATTCCACTAGTGATACCCGGATCCCAAGTCAATCTTAAAAAGACCGTACCACCCTAACGCTGAACAAATAATTCATTAATGTGCAACAATGGATACTTGTTCTTTATTGACACCTTATTAAACTGTTGATAGTCAATACAACACATAGACTAGCATTTCTCTTCACAAACAACACAAGAGCACCCCAAGAAAGACACTTAGTATAATGAACCTATTACGACCCAAACGTAGACCCGGATCGTAACACAGGACAAGGAGCCCCGAGAGACTCCAAGTCAACCCATGACATGAACATTCATCTAACTTCATATTACTTAAAGCGAAATACTGAACATACAATATAGCGAAAACATAAACGTAACATAACATAGCATGATAAGCGGAACGTACTATAAAATTCATAACAGTTGGGTACTATAATTAGTCTGAAAGCCTCTGCCATATCAGATGGGTTGATGGGACAAAATCCCCAACTAACCTGGCAAAACTGAAACAAAAAGAACATTAATGTCTGAACATATGGCCCTCAAAAAATGAGGACTCACCAAAAAGGATGGTAGCTAAACCCTAAAATGGACTACTGACGGGGCTGATCCTGAGAGTCGGGTCCTGTATCATGAAATGATACAACATAAAAAGTATGAGATCAGTATGTGGAATTTACTAAGTATGCAAGGTAAGTAAAACATACATTTAAAATATATATAAAACTCATAAATGATCATAAGAGTAGGACAACATGCTCATGACATAAGTAGCTTACGATAACAGAAGACTCAAGGTTTCAAAACATTCGTAATTCAGTTGTAATCATAATCATAAGAGAAAGATTTATTGAATATGACTTGAGCCAATATACATAATCATAACATGCATAAATCATGAAGAATAGTGGAAGATTCTTATAACCAACATATCCCTTATGAGCACACATGGAGCCCGACCTGTAATCCCTAGTCGAGAGGGTGTTCGTACCTTGCCAAGGGTAGAACCATGAAGGGCGTGATATCACACATGAAAGGGCCCATTTGGGAAAGGGGACAGTCACAAGAGAGGTCCCATTATGTCCTCTAGTGGCACGTAGTTATGAGATCTGGGGCAAAATCTGGGCCCCGAATTTACTCGGTGTAAAATACTACTCCCAAAACATATATAGTGCTCATAGCATATTATGCATGCGATTAATGGGCTAGTTAAATCATGATAATCATAAACATGCTTGTAAATACGTGAACTATCCATAAGGGTAAGGCCCGTGAATCGGCCAAAAACATAATTAGTAAATCATGAGATTCATGCATATCTATAAATCATATATAGACTTTGTAAATCATCGATTCATAATGGGAATTTGAATTAATCCATTTTACAAATCATAAATCATGATGGTTTTATAAATATCAACAATTGAAGCAAAGATCATAACTCGATTCATCATAGGACATGCATAATTAGGCTTAATTTAGTAGAAATCGAAATTAATAAATTTATAATCAAAATAATTATAGAATCTGATCATAATTCATAAAATATGATGTAAATCACGAAAGATAATAACCCATTGATAGATCATTAGAATTCCACAAGATTTAAGTTAAAATCCCCATATGATTTTTGATCAAACTTCATGAATTAGGAGAGATTGGGCATGGGTGTGAATGAGAATACCCATTCATAACCCTACATACCTGCTGGGAATCAAATCTCACAACTCCTTGAAAGCGCAAGGGAAATTGATGAAGAAAAACCTTGAAAACAAGCTTGATCACCTTCTAATCTTCCTAACTTGCATGCATGAGAATGAATAGGCTAGAAGGGCTTAACCTATCTTAATACACTCAGAAAATAATTTAAAATGACGTAGTTTAGGACCTTAGAGCGTAGTAATGAAAAAAATACCCTTAATGAAAAATTCTAAAAAATATGCACTGGTGAACTAACGGGCGTACCAACGGGTCGTTGGAGGATACCACGACTCGTGGTATCCATCCGTCGTCTGCACTACCAAAACCCTGATCTCAGTTTCGATCCCACGACTCAACAGGACGAGTCGTCCTTCCATTCATCGTTGATTCGACTGTTACTTCCTCCTTTAGGTCCCGTACTTCTCCTTACAATGAGTCTCACCACGACTAGTTACATCCTCCAACGAGTCGTGGTTACCTTCCGTTAGGTCCACTGGAAAATTATTAGCATCCCCTACAAAGATTGGTGACCACGACCCGTTACTTCTCACGACAGGTCGTGGGATGAACCGTTACCTTTCCTTAAGCTGAGGTCCAGTACCCACCACGACCACTCGTTGTACCTAACAATGAGTCNTAGAGGAGAATGACAGGGGAGCACACCTTTCCAACTTGTCCAGTACCCACCACGACCACTCGTTGTACCTAACAATGAGTCATTACTTCGCTCGTTGTTTCCACTGTCACCAGGACTATTCCTTCCCACGACTGCTTCCCACGGGTCGTTGGTTGGACCAACGATACCAACGACCCGTTGGGTCGTCCGTTCTGTGGGATTTTTTCCAGTTTCAGCCAACTTTCAATTTTAAATCTCGGGTCTAATCTTAGGCACTTCCGGAATATTACAGAACCCCTTGCTCAACAAGTCTTTCAATTGCTCCTTCAACTCTACTGGTGCCATCTTGTATGATAAAATAGAAATAGACTTTATGCCCGCCACCAAGCCTATCCCAAAATTAATATCACGATCATGTGGAATGCCCCATAAGTCCGTAGAAAACACCTTAGGAAACTACCTCACTATTGGCACTGACTTAAGAGTGAGAGTCTCGGAACTAGTATCCCTAATGTAGAGGCAATTAGTGGTTGATAAATGAAGGTGGTTGAATGTAGTGGTGGCTGGTGAAAGTTACTGGTGATGATTAATGCTTGTCGAGGTCACAAATGGTGGAGGTAGTAGGGAATGATGATTATGATGTGTGGCATTGGTGGTGGTGATTGGTATGAGGTTGGTATTGATGGTTGTGAAGTGGAGACTGAGGGTAGTGGTTATTCAAAAATAATGAATAGAGTACTGGTAAAACATCAGTTCACAACGAATTTTTAATAAATTAATATATTAACAAAAAATTAATTGTAAAGATGAAATTCACTCAATGAGTTGATATTCAATATTAACCAAACGATTTTCATTTTACAACCCTCCTTTCATGCGGATTCATTTTTTAAAATAGAAGCCACGAATATAATCATCATTAAAAAAAAAATTCAATTTTATAGGGAGAGAGTGTATCATGTACATGTGATTCATTGTCATCTTATCATTGGAAGCTCAAAGACTTGTGATTTTCGGAGTAAAATGAATTAGAATTAGAATTAGAATAAAGCAACCTCCTTCTTTCTCTCTGTTATCTCAATCTCTTTGGATCCAAAAAGTGATTTTGCTTTTCCAAAATAGGAAAAACATTTTGAATGGAGAGATTTAGAAAAGCATACGATAAGCTTAAAGATTCCACGAAGGTTGGCTTAGCCAAGGTCAAAAGCGAATTCAAGGTTTGCATATATACATAAAAAATATTATGTATTCAAAACACAGTTGTACACAAAACAAAAGCTCAATCAATGTGTATTTCTATATGGATGATCTTTTTTTCCTTGTTTTCGATTGAAGGATTTAGATGTTGCCATTGTTAAAGCAACAAATCACGTTGAGAGCCCTCCCAAAGAAAGGCATATTGCAAGTGAGTCTATTAAAACATTCCTCTCCAAAGTTATTTTTATAATTCTTTCATGGTATAAACTACATAATTAGTTGCTCATGAATTGTGGTTACATAAGAAATTCCTATTCAAGATCGCTTGTTTATGCTCTTTATTTAATTGGGTAGAGATTAAGGTACTTAGCCTTTACCAATTCGGCTCTGCTCCTTTTTATCTGTGACCAACTATGAATCCAAAATGAGGCTTCAGTTGTAATATTGTGTGCCTATTGATCTTTAAGGCATTGCCAATGGATAGAAAATTGAAGTTGATAATATTCTTTCTCTTTTCATGGGATGTTAAAATATGCTTGTTTCTTAACATTCCAGGGATTGTTGTGGCAACGTCGATTACATGCCCACGAGCAGATGTTGCCTACTGCATTCATGCACTTTCTAGACGATTGTCAAAAACACGCAACTGGATTGTAAGTTTTTTGAGCTGATTTACTAGCTATTCTTTTTTCCTTTCTGAATCTTAATAAAGATAACTATGCCTCAATCCAAAGTAAGTTGGGATCGGCTACATAAATCCTCACTAACTATGTTGTTTGTTTAGTTCATTTCAATCCAATATTATACAAAATAAAGATAAAAATAAAAAGTACTAAAAGATGTAAGATCTAAAGCAATACGTACTAACAAGACTCGAACTTGTTCCTAACTTATTAGTATCACCTACATGGGTTTTTTCTTCCAGTATTTCCTATTTCGCTGGGCCTGCATGAGGTCCTCTGAGACAACTTCCCTGAGTGATTTTAACAAAGGATAAATAATTTTCAGGTTGTCATAAAGACACTAATAGTTATTCATAGGGTGTTGCGAGACGGTGATCCTTCATTCAGAGAGGAACTACGGCGTTACTCTCAGAGAGGGCATATTTTTCAACTATCAAACTTCAAGGATGACTCGAGTCATCTTGGTAATCTTATTCTCTATCCAGTTTTCATTTTTATAAGTAGGATGAAAACCTGTCATATAACCACAATTTCAAGCTTTCTCATTTCAGATTCCTTTGTTCTTAATGTATTGTGTTTTTAACACAGCTTTGGATTGCTCAGCCTGGGTACGGACGTATGCGCTCTTTCTGGAGGAAAGAATCGAGTGCTTTAGGACATTGAAAAATGATATTTATTCAGAAAGATTGACCAAAACTTTAACAGGAACAAACAAGGTGCATTTCGTCTGTCAATTTTTTAATTTCTCTTTTCATGCAAGATACATTGTGAAACTAATATACATAATTTGAGTTTGGATCAGGTGCATTGCAGAACTACGCTTTTGAATGGTGAAGAACTTTTGGAGCAGCTCCCAGCATTACAGCAGCTTCTGTACCGCCTGACTGGTTGCCAGGTAATAACAATCTTGGTTGTTTTGTGGCGCTAAACTTGTTGTTATTCCAATTCTCTATCTGGTATTTTATCTGTGAAGTTCTCTCCAAATATTATTTCTGATCCCTGTTGAATTTTGCAGCCTGAAGGAGGAGCCTGCTATAACTTTCTCATTCAATATGCCTTCGCTCTGGTACAGAGAATACTACTTTTACCAGATGAGAAATGGATTATACTTGAAATTTCTTCTTTATGTTTGTTAGTTTATAGAGTTATATGAATAAAGTTAAGTACTACTAACATCAATCATTTAGGGAGCAACATTATCCAACAAAAATAATTTATTTAGGGACAAGTAACATAGATTAAGAGTTTAAAAGCTCTGTATTGTGTAATGCTTCTATCTGGAAGTTTGGAGATCACACTGCTTGGTCACTACATCTCCAGTTAAGGGTAACTACTGTGTAAATTAGAAACACAAAGTTCTAATACAAAAATCATAAATTTTCTAGAGGAATGTGCTACAGATTGCATCAAACGTTCATCTTCACACAAGTTAACAACATTTGTTAGAATATGTGATACTATTGAAATGTAATATAGTGAGAGTAGCTGAGTTTTATTCTTAAAACTGGCATTATTATGTTTGTCAATTTTATGATCCCAGTTGTTCTTCTATAGGTGTTGAAGGAAAGTTTCAAGATCTATTGTGCAATCAACGATGGGATAATTAATCTTGTCGACTTTGTATGATGTTCCTCATCTCTTTGAACTCTCTAGCCCACTAACCTCTGTGCTCTTTCTTTCTTTTTTTCTTTTTCGTTTTTTTTCTTTTTTTCTTTTTTGTCTATTTGAACTCCACTTTCCTGCTTCATTCTCCTGTAGTTTTTTGAGATGTCAAAGCATGACGCTATAAAAGCTCTCAACATATACAAAAGAGCTGGGCAACAGGTTGATAAACCCACTTCTTTAGGATCCTTTACTTTTAACAGATATGGTATAAGATGTCTAAGTTTCTGATCTAAAGTAATTTTTCTTCTTTTTTTCCCCACATAATGTAGGCTGAACATGTCGCTCATTTTTATGACTTCTGCAGAGGTTTGGATGTAGCTCGAACCTTTCAGTTTCCTACATTGAAACAGGTCTCTATCTCTCTCACCCCTTTGGATAATGCACAATCTTCATAAAATAAGTTTCTTTTAAATCTCTCTTCATTCTTCTTTAATTTGCAGCCTCCTATATCATTTCTTGCTACCATGGAGGAATACATTAGGGAAGCACCTCAAACGGATTCCATGCCAAATAAGAGGCTGGTGAGAACATGAAAGAAATCTTGAATTTAGTGTTTGAGCTATTAATATCCTTGTTAGGTCCTTGGTAAAAGTTCTCTATGAAATCAGAATATCTAACCTATAAAATTGTGAAAAGGCTTTGATTAGTATGTCATTCAAATTCTTTACGCATTGTAATTGGTCTTCAAGAGGGAACTAAAGAAAAGAAATGAAGAAAAATGTGAGACAAAACTAAAACTTTTTTCTGTGAAAGAAGATGTTTTTTCTGTTGAAACTTCAATCATCCTTTCACATTTCCCTTCGTCCTATGGTTCTGATCATGTATAATTTTATAACTGCAAAAGTGACCAAGTTGGTCACATATAGGTGAAACATAGCTTCTTGTAATGTATGTATTAGTGGCTTAAATAGCATTTGCCCTCTGTTACCTGCAGGAGTATCTAGAAACCAAGCAGAAGCCTAAAGAGCCTTTACCCGATGTAAGTGAAAACAAAATTGAAGAAGCTAAAAATAGTAAAGTTAAACAGGCTGAAGCACAAGAAGAAACACTACCTAAAAAAGTAGAAGAAACACCTCCGCTAATATCAAGAGAAGAGCCTGTTGATTTTCTGGTAAGCATTTCTCTTTCCGATGGTATAAAGCAAAATCTATGATGGTTGGACCATGGTTGTTTAGCCTCACACTATTGGCTTCACTGAGGGCTGATTAAATCTTTGTTCATGGCCCCTGTTCCCTTTTATGTGTGTAATAGTCTTGCTTGGACCACTGTCATTCTTAGAGTCTTATGCTTTATGAAATTTGTGCACAGGGTTTGAATCAACCGGATCCAAGAGTTGCAGAATTAGAGGAAAGCAATGCATTAGCTCTTGCAATTGTTGCACCTGGTAATACATGCAACTTCTTTACAGTAAGGGGATGATTCTATTGTTGAAATTTATCTCATTAGAGGATCTCAGAGTATCATGGTACTGTTGAGTTGATGTATTTGAAATATTATACAGGCAAAGAAAATCCATCAGCTAATTATCAAGCGAGTGAAACCGGAAAAATATCAGGATGGGAATTGGCTCTTCTTAATTCACCAAGTAACAATTTAAGCAAAATCATACCAGATAAAGAATCGGTATGTCCTCTTTATTTGATGTTTCAATATATCATTTTTATTATAACAAACACAAGTTATTAGTTCAGATGTTTTTTTATATCAGTTTGAGCTCATAATTTGTTAGAAATCAAAAGGCTATTCATAATCGTGCTACACTCCTAAAACTATGCGTATTGATTTAGTGGTTACTTTATCATGGACTTTTTTCAGGCTAGGGGATTTGACAAGCTATTACTCGACAGCTTGTATGAAGATGATGCAGCCAGGAGGCAAATACAGCTGCAACAAGCAGGCTATAATGCAGTGTATGGGTATGAAATGCTTGGACAAAATTCAGTCAATCATGATGACCCCTTTGCAATGTCAAACCACATAGTCCCTCAAACAAGAATACAAATGATGATGGATCAGCGACAACAACAACAACAACAAATGATGCAACAACAGCCGATGATGCAACAACAGCACATGATGTTACAGCAACAACCGCCACAACAAAATATGTTGATGGTACATCATCAATATCAAGGCCAATATTCTCAACAAATGTGGTACATGGAATCTTCCAACCCATTCAGAGATCCCTTTGGTTATCCACAAAGCGCTATGCCACCAAGGGGAAACCATCCATTGATTTAGAGGTCTTTTTCAATAATAATACTGTATTCTTTCATTCTTTTGGGCTAAAAGAATTCTCCTTCTCCTCTGAAAGTTAATACATCAAACCACTCATGTTCTCCTTTTCATTGATTATTACATTCAGTAGTGTGGTGAATTTTAATATGTTTATGGTCTAGTAGCTTGAGGATCTCTCATCCACTCTATTGTTTTTTCTTTGGTTTTTCCTTTCCCATAAGATGTATGTATTTGTTTCATCGATCATTGATATACTAAGATATTTCCTTAGTCAAATGTAGTTTGACTAGATATTATGTTTAAACAATATGAAAAGATTTTATAATGTTTTAAAACTACTTTTAAAATAAATAAATTTTTAAGTAGAAGAGTATAATAGATTTTTTATCAAGTAAGTGGAATCCAATAAATTCAAAATATTGATAATTGTTTGCTAAATAAAGAAATGTATCATTTATTTTAGATTTGACAGAAAAGAAAAATGTGTAACACAAATTGAGTAGAAGAAATATATATATAACATGAACTATACAAAAAACAAAAAATTATCCAAATGATTTTGTAGAAAACTTGTTCTTCTCGAGCATCATAACAAAGAGTTTGAAAGAGAGAGTTCTCTTTATTCTTGTATATGATAGGAAAAAATGTAAACTACTAACAAATCTTCATCATGAAAGCTTCGATAACCATTTCTTCTATGGCAGAGACCATAGGGGGTCTTCCTCTATCGGAGGAACCACCATTGAAAGTATCACATTCAGAAGTCCTAAATCCTATACCAGTTAACTGCAGTAAACCAACAACATTGAAAACTATAAACTATATTCATAGAGAACAAAACATAGTATGGGACAAAGAAGAAGTCAATAATATGATTATTCGGGAAAATTACAATATGCCGTAATTGAAAATTTCTCATATAGTTGGCCAGAGATGAAAGCATTACGAAAGATTATTCCTTCATAATGTAAGATAAAAGAGGAATGCAAGATTGGATTACTAAGTAATAGATTTCTGCTAATTCGCTTAATACTTTAGAAGATTATTTACATCTACTATCCAAACCTGCGTTCCAACTCAAAGCCAAAGATGGATATCATCATATGAGAGGGATAAAATAAGAACCTTGGTTCAACTTGCGATTGAAACATCAATAGCAATAACATGGATATCTTTTTCATTATTACCCCCAAACTTTTTTGGTAAGAACGTTTTGTTCTCTTTGGCATCAGTAGTTGAAAAACCATTGCAAGTTTATATGGTTATAAAGAATCAAATAAGACCATGTTGTGTCAAGGTTAAAGTAGAAATAGATTTATTAAGGGAACAACCAAAGAGAATCAACATAGGGATCAAAGGAAAAGAATTAGGAGAAGTCATATCAAACTAGATTAAAATCAAATATGATTACATGCCTAAATACTGCAAAAATTGCAAGCTTCAGGGACATACATAAGAAGAATGCTATGTTCAAAATCCAATCCTAAGACCGATTGATAAAGAGTTCAATATTGCAAACAAAATAGTAAAAAGAGTAGAAGATATTTCACAGGCTAAGACGCAAGCTAAGAAGGCAGAACCTGATCCAATCAGAATATTAACAAGTGGTAAACTTATAGGAGGGAAGACAAATACAGGTCAATGGAACACTTTCATGAATAACAAAATAAATAGAAATTCAAATACATACGCAAATGAGCTCATCAAATAGGAAAGGATAACAATAATTTACTACAAAATACTCTTGAGGTGATAAAGGAATAAGAGGCATGAGGAAATAAGAAAAACATAGAGATGCAAGCTATAACAAGAAGTAAAAGAAAAGGAAAACAATAAAGAATTAGGCAAGGCCTGAGTGAAAGAAGCTTTTGGAGAACAATCACATATAAATGCAGTAACTCCAATAGATAAGTCAGTAGGGAAAAACAAGGATAAAGGAGAAACTAACAACCCTAACTTCATAAACTCAACAGTGGACACCCCACAGGGAGCGAATCTAAATAAATTGGAGAAGTGGACAAAATCCCACCAGAGAAAGATAAGGGATGTACAGGTAATTACAATAAGTAAAAGATTACAGAAACAAACAAGGAGAAATAGGTAATGCTAGAATCAATAAGGACAGACAATAGAAATGAAAAAGGGAATAGAAGTATCAGAAATTTAAAAGAACTAGAGCATGTCCAAAATTAAAATAGTGAAAAGATTTCAACATAAAAGGAGAACAAGAAAGAGGAGCAGGAGGTGACAAGCACATTAGCATCACAAGTAGGAGACAATCTATAGATATATGAAGAGGTAGAGGACAAGAATAATATAGATAATGTAAACCTGATAGCAGATTTATCACCTAAACCTTCTACACTTTTGAAAGGAAGCAATACAGAAGAGAAATAAGGTAGTAAGGCTAATCGGCAGACCCAACAACAAAGAGTACTACCAAAAAGACTAGCTGCCTTAAAATCCAACCAACAATGAATCACAAAAAGATATTCTGGAATATTAGACCAGTTAATACTCAAGCGGCTCTGAAGAAATTAGCTAACCTGAATGAAAGGTATAAATATAAGTTAATCGGACTAATGGAACCATTCTAAGATGCCTCAAGAATAGATGAATATAAAAGAAGATTGGGTCATCATTTTTCATTTGTGAACTATTCTAGTAAAATATGGATATTTCAAAATGAAGAGTTACAAATTACTGCTTTAATAGACTCAGAGCTGCATAATTCGGTCGCCATATAATTCATCTAAGTTGCATTGAGTGTCTACTAGCATAATAAATGGAATGAAATATCTTTGCTCTCCTTTGGCCCAAGACAATACTTAGGGAAACTCCACTAGCATCACACATTACCTCAAATGGAAGGGACCAATCTGGTGCTACTATAATGGGAGCTGAGGTGAGCCTCTCCTTTAGGCATTCAAACGCTTTCAGGCATGCGTCATCAAAAATGAACTTCACCTCCTTCTAAAGTAGCTTGCATAATGGTTGTGAAATTTTTGAAAAGTCCTTGATGAACCTCCTATAGAATCCTGCATGCCCTAAAAAGCTTCGAATAGCTTTGATAGAAATAGGTGGTGGTACCTAGGCTATTACCTCAATTTTAGCTTTGTCCACCTCTATCCCTTTTACAAAACTTCTATGGGCTAGCAGTACTCTCTTTGATCATAAAATGGTAATTTTCCTAGTTGAGTACCAGATTGGTTTCTTCACACCTGCTCAGCACTTTACACAAATGCTCAAGGCTATTTCAAAGGAATCATCCATAATCGAGAAGTCGTCCGTGCACACTTCAATGGTGTCCTCCACCATGTCTGAAAAGACGAACATTATACAACACTGAAATGTGACCACTGCATTGCACAACTCGAAGGACATCCTCCTAAAAGCAAAAGTCCCATAAAGGCATGTAAAGGTGGTTTTCTCTTAGTCCTCCAAGGATATGAAGATTGGATTATACCCCGAATAACCATCGAGAAAGCAACACCCATCCTCTGCCTGCCAACCTGTCAAGCATCTGATCCATGAAAGGAATCAAAAAGTGGTCTTTTGTGTCCAATGATTGAGTTTCTGATAGTCCATGTAAATACGCCAACCTATTATCGGCCTTATCAAAACTAGCTCATTTTTCTCGTTTGGCACCACCATGATGCCACCTTTCTTTGACACACACTGCACCGGATTCACCCATTTACTATCAACAATAGGATAGACTACACCAGTATCCATCCATTTGATAATCTCCTTCTTCACCACCTTTTGCATAGGTGGATTCAGTTTTCGCTGATGCTGCTCTATACTTGGTACACAATTTGGCTACAACTGAATTTTGTGGGTGCATATACCTAGAGGGATACTGATGATGTCAACAATGATCCAATCAATTGCCTTTTTGTACCTTCTCAATACTAACACTAGGGCCTCAAATAGCCATTCTACAAGATCTATAGCAATAATCACCGACGAGGTACTGTTCTCCCCCAAAGATGCATATTTTAGATGTGGAGGTAGAGCTTTAAGCTCCAATATTGGTGGAACTTAATGGAAGGTTTTGATGGAGGGGTTGCATAATTACTTAGACCAAGGTCCAACTTCGTCAGCCTGAAGTTGTAGGACCCATTCCCTCTAGGCATTTACCATCTCGGTGTACCCCTGGACATCATACCCATCAAAGTTCATGAGTATGACTGCTAGTGTCTCCACACCCAGTCTTTCCTCTAGAGGCAAGAGCGACCTCTTATCCTTCATACTGCTTGTCAGAGGTTGCTCTCATTTTAGGGTATCGGTATCATAGCCTGAGTAAATAAAAAATAAAAGAAAAACGTAAATGAGAAAATAATGACTAAAAGCTAAATAGAAGTAATTAATCTAATCCTAATCCATATTCCCTGACAACGATGCCATTTTTTGATAACACTTAAATTACACCTATGAAGAAGTATCACATGGACGTTATCAATAAAGAACCCAACTAAGGTTGGGATCAATCCCATAAAGAATATGGTAATGATATAGACCAATGCTAGTATTCACACTTTTAGT
>JACEIK010004170.1:0-10113 GCA_018107945.1 Datura stramonium | reverse complement strand
GTATTATTTTTTTAATTGTATATTCTTAATGTAAACTTGTATACAAATTTCTTCAGGTGATGCTGATCGAGGTCATAGTAGTAGGGGTAGTAAATCAAGTAAGAGTAGTAGGAAAACACATAGGAGACCACTAGATTCTACCACTGCTTTGGGTGGTCTATAATCTACTCCACATATATATTCTTCTCTACCTCTGTCCTATGCTCCCTTGGCACTGGGCATCCGACATATTTTTCTGTGCCTCAATTTCCTACTACTTCTCACACTTTCATGCCTACACCCGGTATTCTTCCACCACGAAAAACTTGACGTATTCATCGTCTGGTACTCCTTTCCCAAATGAATCATCTCCTCTCTTTTCTAGCTTGCGACTCAGAGATAGTAGCTCTGATTTAGACTTACAAGGTACTTATAGTACTCCACCTTTGACCCAGTCGCATAGAGCACTGACACCATCACCAGTAGATGTAGAGCCACAACTAGGAGATACAGATAGTCTCAGTAGAGTGGTGATTGTGCCTGATGGATCTAGGTAAGTTTATTTTTATTTTTGATTTATATTTATAATTGTAATATTTCGAAAACCCTAAGATCAGACCCGAGAATTGAAATGGAGAAAATAGAAATTTCTGCACCATGTCACAGGACGAGTCATTTAGTGATACGTGAGGTGCACCATGAGTCGTTAAGTGACTCGTGGGAAGGAGGTTGGACTTGATTGAGTTTTTGAGATTTGTGGGTGACCACAAGTCATGGTCAACACCACGATTCGTTGTGTTAGCCGTAGTCAAGTGTTAATGGCTGATGGAAGAATTTGGATAGTGTTGGTAATGACTTGCTCACCACGAGTTGTTGGGTACGCCACGAGTCGCGGTGTCCCTCGTGGTGACCCTTAGAAGAGAAATTTCAGTGTTGATCACAAGAGGAAGACCACGAGTCATGGTGTGGGGCACGAGCCGTCTAGTCCCTATGGGGACTGACAGTGTATTTTTTTCTGCGAAATTTATTAAGGAATTTTCTGTAATTCCTAAGTTCCTAAGACCTATACTACATCATTTTAAGCTCATAATAGTGTGTTTTAAGAGGGGAAAGTTCATTCAAAGCCTATTCTCTTCCATGCATGCAAGTCTAGAAGCTCCTTAGGGTGATCAAGTCTAGATTCATTAAGTTCTTCCTCAAATTTTCTTTGGGTTCTCAAGAGAGTTGTGAAATCAGATTTCTACAGGTATGTAGGGTTATGATGGGTGTATTCATCCACACCCATGCCCAATCCCTCTTCAATTTATGAAATTCTAGTCGATGAATCTATGGGGTTTTAACCCAACACGTGAATTCTCTAAGTATCAATTATGGGTATGATCTATGTATGTTTCTAAAGTTGAATTATGATTAATGAGAATATTTTATAATATTTTCAATTAAAAATTATATTTTCAAGTTTTATAAATTATGATGCCCATCCATGAAAGTTGAGATCTATGATATATGTATTCAAGCATGATGAGATGTATATAATGGAAATATGATTTCGAATTATCCATGTCCATATTCATGTTTTCGAATAATCAAGTCTATGTCATGCATGTTTAAGTATTGGGAAAGCCCATATGATCAAGTATGTTTCATGATTTATCTAAATTTCGTGTTATTAGCTTACCACATGGATTTTGGAGTCTAGACTCCCAATATCTTCAGCTTGTGGTATGGTTTGAGCCCAAGGCTCCTCATGTTATTATTTCATATTATGCATGTATGATAAGAATCAACTTCATCACTAGACAATGGTTCAGCTTCGGTGAAAAATGATGGAGAGCATATGCACGTTTTTTGGAGTAGTGTCTAGAACTGAGTAGGCTAAGGGTTAGTCAACCCTATGCCTAAGAACGACGTGCCAATGTAGGTATATTCAGATTATTTGGGACCTCCCTTGTGAGCTTCCCCTACCCCCAAGGGTCTTTCAGCTTGATATCGAGATCATGGTAATGTCCTTAGCCCTGTCAAGGCTTTGGACAACTCTACCCATTTGAGAGTAATAGTCGGGACCACGTAAGCTCTATCGTGGTAATGTCGGTTATATGATGAGTCTCCCATTGTTCCTCATGATTTCAGTTATGCATGTTCATCAATCATGATATTATGTTTTCAACAGATTTGACCTAATGTTTAGTTTTACTATGATTATCAATTTTTAGCTTTGAGTCATTCGATTCAGATATGATATTCAGTTATGTTTAGATCATGATTTCATAAAATAGCATGCAAGCCTTGCTCTCAGAATCTTATCTTGATTATGTTTTTATGATATGCACGATTTATGTCATGCCCCACCTTGAGAGGCATGACTGGCACCTGGTGCCCTACTAGGATCTGAACTGATCTAGCTAAGCCTGTGCACTCCTGGTGTAGGATAATTTCTTAAATCAAGAAAACAACGGGCTATATCTCGGTTGTAAACACAGCTCCCGGCCGACGAGGCCTTATAGCCACCTGTAAAAGAAAACAACTTTCCAGAAATAATAATAGGGAATTCTATGTAGGCCAACAAGGCCACCATGATGTCTAGTTATGGCTGAAACATAAATCATACAACTATGACTAGTCTATAATCGACGAGGCCACTATACGACAACTAATCAAGGCCTCACACGGCCGCCACACGAAATAAAACATATATGGGCCCCAGACGGCCAACAATAAGCTAACCATAGGGAACCTGAAATAATCTACAAGCCTCTAGGAGTAGTATAGTGGTCGGGACAGGGCCCCGGCCTACCTAGAAACTACACAATCAAAAGAAATAAGCCTTCTATCTATAATCTCCAGAGGAAAGGAGCCGACTGTTCTAACAACCCTAACTGAAAGCTAAGAGGGACCTGCTCCTCATCTATCCGTACCTGCAGGCAAGTAATGCAGCGCCCCTGGAAGGGCGTCAGTACAATATGTACCGAATATGTAAGGCACTAATTATAAATGACTGAATGAAAGAAATGAAATTGGAAATAACTGAAAATAAAGGGTGGAGATAATACCTGAATAGTTGAACTTTCTACTATCTAATTTATCAGTAACTAATGCAAACAAGAACCTTACCTGGCCCCCATAAGCCAGAAGGTACAACCAACATAGAATAACCTACTTGGGGCCCCCATAAGCCCTGGTGAGTGAACCTCAATCTATATACCCCTAGCAAGGTCACACTGGGTCAACTAATAGCTATAGCCGTCCTACCGATACCCTGGGTCTGCAAATGAGCCTGCTTGGCCCCTGACTTTAGCTGTGTCTGAGTCTAGTGGACTCCTGATATCTACACCCCGGGCACTAGGCTCGATGAGGGTGTGGTGCTGATACGACATATATAGTCTAGTCATGGAATGGACTGTATGAGGACCTGGGACCCCATCTTCGTCCCTCGCGGATGGCATACCGCTTCATGGAGCGACGTCATCTCGCCCCTGGCAGGCGTCGACGCAGCTAGTAACCCTGGGTTTGGTCATGGAAGGATATACATGGGGTAGTCAATCCCAAACTAAACATAGAATACCGGTCTCAGCTAATAACAATTGCCAATCACAATTAATGGGTTCTCTTACTAGGATTTAAATTGAGTTATAATATTACAGAAATTAACTTGCCGAAGGAATTCGCCTTAACATACCTGGATTGGTGATTTCTGATTAACCGGTGAGTATCAGATTATATTCAACAGCTCTTCTCAGCTGAAATCGTACTACTAGGAGAATGAAACTAGTTTCAGTACTAAATTCGGCAAAAAGGATAACTTTTTATATAAATGTTAACTATACTTTAGCTTAACGGAAAACGGTCGAAAACACGTAATTTCTTGAAAATTCAGCAGGATGGAATACTTACTGAAAGCCTGTGATCATATAGAAATTAATTTGGAGCAATTTCGACAACTTCAGCTCGGCGGAGTTACAATTCGCCGGGCAAATTTCACAAAAATAACTCCGTAGTAACGCTCCCTGCAACCTTAAACTTCGATATCCAAATTTAATTTGAATTTGAACGGCATTTCGTAGCGTAAACGGACAAAAATCTACTAGTTTCCTCGGGTTCCCTTCATTCTGGCCGTATAAAATGAAATAACATAACATAAGGGGCCTATATATACTTGTTTGGGTGATGGAAGGGGGGTGCCCCGTGCCGCCCAGGGCGCCAACTTTTCCCCACGTCGTGCCTCTCAACGCGCCAAGGGGGCTAGTGCGCCGCACTTCCCAAGGCGCTCATGTGCCAGCGCGACCTGGCCTCGCTCGACCCGACTTCCGAGGCTTTTCTACACTCATCGTACTCTATTTATTCACCTCAAATCCACACGTACTCTTATTAATTGTTAATTTTATGGGGTGTAACATCCTCTCCCCCTTAGGAACATTTTTCCTCGAATGTTTACTTTGATTCACAAGAGTTTAACTCTTTTAGGATTATTATTCTGGAAAATTTTTGGCAGAGTCTCCCCTGTAATACACTATCCAAAAATCCTGAAATATAGAAAAGTCCAATATAGCTATCTTATATGATGCCACAACAACTCTTTCATCACCAAAATTGTAGTCAACTGAACAATATATGTAACATGAAGCATAAAACCACAACTAAATCAACATTTTTTTTACCTTAACGGACTAAACTTGGAACAAATGAGGGTATCTGGATTTCATGTCGTCCTCAGCTTCCCAAGTCATTTCTTCTCTATTCTTATTTCTCCATAGTACCTTAACAGAGGCAACATGCTTAGTCCTTAATCTATGGACCTGCCGATCTAATATGGCTACTGGAATCTCTTCATAGGCCAACTCCTTAGTAATCTGGACATCCTCAACTAGCACAACTTGGGACGGATCTCTTACACACTTCCTTAACATTGATACATGAAAGACTGGGTGAACAAATTTCAATTCTGATGGAAGCTCTAGCTCATATGCTACCTGGCCTATTCTTCGAAGAATCCGATACGGGTCAATAAACCTGGGGCTAAGCTTGCCCTTTTTCCGAACCTCATCACGCCCTTCATTGGTGAGACTTTTAGGAATACCCAGTCACCTACATTGAATTCCAAGCTCCTACGCCGTATATCCGCATAAGATTTCTGGCGGCTTTGAGCTGTCAGCAGGCGTTCTCTGATAAGATTCACCTTCTCTTCTGACTGATGGATTATATCTGGTCCAATTAACCCTGATTCTCAAACCTCGAACCAACCAACTGGGGACCTGTATTTCCGCCCATACAAGGCCTCATAAGGTGCCATCTGGACTGCTGAATAATAACTGTTGTTATAAGAAAATTCAATAAGGGGTAAATGTTCATCCCATCTGCCCCCGAAGTCCAGCACGCACATAACATATCCTCGAGCGTCTGAATTGTACGTTCTTCCTATCCGTCTGTTTGAGGATGGAAGACTGTACTCAAGTTAACCTTTGTCCCCAGGTCTTTCTGAAAGGACTGCCAGAATTTAGCTGTAAACTGTGCTCCTCTGTCAGAAATGATTGATACTGGAACACCATGCAATCGAACTATCTCTCTGATATACAACTCAGCATAGTCCTCGATTGAGAAGGTAGCTCTGACTGGAAGAAAATGAGCCGACTTCATCAATCTGTCGACATTCACCTAGATGGAATCAAATCTACATTTGGTATGGGGTAATCCGATCACAAAATCCATATTGATTGCTTCCTATTTCCACATAGGCACTGCTATCTCCTGTGTCAATCCGCTGGGTTTTTGATGTTCCGCCTTTACATGCTGGCAGTTAGGAAATTGTGCTACAAATTATGCTACCTCCTTCTTCATTCTCAGCCACCAGTAAATTTCTTTGATGTCTTGATACATCTTTGTTGAACCTGGATAAAGAGAATAACGAGAATAATCTACCTTTACCATGATCTGCTGGCGGAGTCCTTCCACATCTAGAACACAGAGATGACCCCTATATCTCAAGACCCCGTCTGTGATTACCTCAAAAGCTGATGCTTCCTTTCACTGAGCTTTATCTCTGAGATGATCCATACTAGGGTCTTCATACTGCTGTTCTTTCACTTCTACAACCAGTGATGATATCACAGTATTCTGAATCCCTGCTCCACTATCACCCGAGTCAACTATTCAGACGGCCAAACTGGCTAATTGGTGTAATTCTCGAGCCAGCTCTCGCCGTCCGGGCTTCAAATGTTCATGACTCCCCATGGATTTACGACTGAGGGCATCTGCTACAACATTGGCCTTCCTGGATGATACAAAATATTCAAATCATAGTTCTTCAATAGTTCTAACTAGAAACGCTACCGCAATTCAACTCTTTCTGTGTGAAGATGTACTGGAGGCTCTTATGATCAGTAAAAATATCTACATGGACGCCATACAAATAATGCCTCCATATTTTTAAGGCATAGATTACTGCGGCTAATTCTAGATCATGGGCGGGGTAGTTCTTTTCATGTTTCCTCAACTATCTTGAAGTGTAAGAAATCACCTTCCAATGCTGTATCAACACACACCCTAACCCGACACCCGAAGCATCACAGTACACTGCATAACCCTCTGATCCATCTGGCAAAGCTAATACTGGTGCTTATGTCAATATGCTTTTAAACTCCTGAAAACTCTGCTCACATGCTTCATTCTAGTGAAATTTAGCTGCTTTCTGAGTTAACTTTGTCAAGGGCGCTGACAAAGTAGAAAACCCTTCTACAAACCTCCTGTAATATCCGGCTAATCCCAGGAAACTGCGTACCTCGATTGGAGTAGTGGGTCTAGGGTATGTCTTTACTGCTTCAATTTTCTGGGAATCTATCTAAATACCAGCTTCTGACACAATGTGGCCCAACAAGGCCACTGAATTCATCCAAAACTCATATTTAGAAAACTTCACATACAACTGGCGATCCCTGAGAATTTGGAGTACTATTTGTAAATGATCCTGATGTTCTGCTTCTGAACGGGAATACACCAGAATATCATTAATAAACACTATTACAAATAGGTCCAGGTACGGCCTGAAGATGTTGTTTATCAAGTCCATGAACACTGCAGGAGCATTCGTCAATCCAAAGGACATGACCAGAAATTCAAAGTGGCCATACCTGGTCCTGAAAGCCGTTTTCAGGATATCTCCCTCCCGAACCCGAACCTGGTGATATCAAGACCTTAAATCAATTTTTGAGAAATACTTTGCCCCCTGTAACTGGTCAAACAAATCATCTATTCTGGGAAGCGGATACTTGTTCTTGATGGTGACTTTATTCAATTGCTAGTAGTCTATACACATGCGAAGGAAGCCATCCTTCTTTCTCACAAATAGAACTGGCACACCCCACGGTGAGGTACTCGGCCTGATGAAACCCTTGTCTAACAGATCTTTAAATTGTTCCTTCAATTCTCTGAGCTCAGCAGGGGTCAATCGGTACAGAGGGATAGATATAGTCAGAGTACCTGGTAATAAGTCGATTGCAAAATTGATCCCATTCTGGGGGAATACCAGGAAGTTCATCTGGGAATACATATGGAAATTCATTGACTACTTGAATGGACTGGAGAGTCGGGGACTCGGCTTGAACATCCTGAACCCTGAAAATATGATAGGTACAACCCTTCACTATTAATTTCCTTGTACGAAGATAGGAAATAAACCTACCTTTTGGCGTGGCCGTATTGCCTTTCCACTCCTGTACTACCTCCCTTGGGAAGTGGAACCGGACAGTCTTGGTCCAACACTCTACATTGGCATAACATGGTGCTAGCTAATCCATACCCATAATTGCATCAAAGTCAATCATTTCTAATTCTACCAAATCTGCCAAAGTTTGGCGACCAACAACTTCTACTGTGCAGACTCGGTAGATCCTTTTAGCTATGATGGAATCACCAACGGATGTGGACACTAAAAACGGTCGCTGAAGCAATTCTGGCGTAATACCAAACTTCTGGGCCACTAATGGTGTAACATAAGATAAAGTGGAGCCTGGGTCTATCAAAACATACATGAAATGAGAGAAGATGTCCAGCATACCTGTCACCACATCCGACGATGACTTTGACTCTTGTCATCTTGGTAAAGTATAACTACGATCTAGACTAGTACCTGAGCTAGATGCCCTTAATCTGCCTCAGCCTCTGCCAGCTGGAGCTGAGGGCCTACGCCCTATTGGAGATGCTAGGGCACGTGACCCTACTGAAGATCTTTCCAGTCGATCCCGATCACTTTGACCCCTTGTTGGATAGTCCCTCATCCGATGACCCTCCTGTCTACACGCGTAACATGCCGTGGGACCATACCTGCATGCCCCAGAGTGACGTCGGTTGTAGATAGGGAAAGGTGGTACAGTAAATCTCTTCTGCTTTGACCCCTTCTGCTGCTGCGAGCCTGCTGGTCATGAACTCTCACCGGGCCCTGACTGTCCCCGACGACTAGATCTACTCCCCTGCTAGGATGTGGAGGTGGGGGTCTGGGTGGCCTGTCTGATAGTCGTGGTCTGGGTCCGCCCTGAGACTCTACCTGCATATCACTGGGTCTGGTCCTGCGACACTGCTCTTGATTTGCTCTCTCTATCTCTCACTGCTGCTTCCTGATCCCCTCAATACTCTGGGCAAATGCCTGAACACAGGCAATATCCATGTCCTCTCATAGGGTGGCCATAATACAAGTCTCCATATATTTCGTATTCAGCCCCATAATAAACCGGTGCACCCTGACTGGCATGGTATCTACAAAAGCTGGTGTATATCGAGCCAAGGAGTCAAATCTCATAGCATATTCCCGAACACTCATCGAGCCCTGCTCCAAGTGTACAAACTGATCAACCCGGGCCTGTCGAATTTCCCATGGAAAATAATGATCCAGGAAGGCCTCTAAAATATTGGACCAAGATGGAGGGGGAACATCTCTACCTCGGGACCTTTCCCAACTCTCGTACCATAATACTACGATTTCCCGTAGCCGAAATACCAACTCAACCGACTCTGTAGGTATGGCATGCATTACCCTGAAAATCCGCCGCAACTGGTCCAGAAAATCCTAAGAGTCCTCATCTCGATCCATCCTTGTATATTGCGGGGGTCTCAGTGCGAGAAACTCTCGGGCCCTCGAACTACCAGGCCCTTCAGAAGGCTCTGCAACCATCGGTGCCACTGGCTGACGCTATTTATCCATCATCTAAGCTATCATAAAACCATCTCTCCTGAGCTCCTGATCTTATGGCACTGGTATAGAGACTGCTGGAGGCGGTGCCGACACATCTGCCGCTCTGGATGGCTCCTGGCGTGGTGGAGAAGACTGGGGAGACCGAGATGAAGTCTCCCTATTGTCCTCAGATTGGGCTGACTCTGACTGAGGCACCCTACTAGTGCCCTCCCATGCTGCGGTATCTAACTCCTTGCCAGTCATGGTATGTCGTGGGTCTGACATTTCTCTGTAGGAAAAAAAAATGGTAAGCTTAGGGACTCAACCCTATACTACACAACTTTATAGCACGACTGGATAAGAAAGAAGAGTAACCATCCTATCATGCCTCACAGACTCCTGCCTATAGAATGTGGTGCTCAACAAATCCATAGACAAGACTACTTAGCACGAGTTGCAGACTCCCTGGGATAAGACCCGCTCTGATACCAAGTTTGTCACGCCCCACCTTGGGAGGCATGAATGGCACATGGTGCCTTACTAGGATCTGAACTGATCTAGCTAAGCCTATGCACTCCTGGTATAGGATAACTTCTTAAATCAAGAAAACAATGGGCTATATCTCAACTGTAAACACAGCTCCCGGCCGACGAGGCCTTATAGCCACCTATAAAAGAAAACAACTTTCCAGAAACAGGTAATAATAGGGAATCCTATATAGGACAACAAGACTACCATGATGTCTAGTTATGGATGAAACATAAATCATGCAACTATGACTATTCTATAATCGACGAGGCCACTATACACCAACTAATCAAGGCATCACACGGCCGCCACACGAAATAAAACATATATGGGCCCCACACGGCCAACAACAAGCTAACCATAGGGAACCTGAAATAATCTACAAGCCTCTAGGAGTGGTATAGTGGTCGGGATAGGGCCCCGGCCTACCCAAAAACTGCACAATCAAA
>JACEIK010004169.1:81540-139232 GCA_018107945.1 Datura stramonium | reverse complement strand
GCCAACGCGGAGGCCCTCCCTCCGTGACACGTTGCCATCGCGGAGGGGCTCTGCCCCGGCTCCTTCCGCGATGGTTCGACGGATTTCTTATCCGGTCCTTCCCCGGGCCTTTTTCTAGCAAGTATGGCATTCAAAAATTCTTAACCAACATGCGAATAGGTCATCTACGTGTCGAGAACTTTACGGGGTGTAACAATGACTACTCGTCACCTTGTTGGCAGCCCACACTTAGCCCAATTTAGCCTCATTATGCCCATTTCACTATCCAAACCTGTTTTCCTGCAACACTCAACAAAAACACATCATATCTATATAAATATACTTGAAATTTGTATATTTGCTTAGTTTTAAGTGTCGAAAGTGCCGCAAAATCACAGCACATCAGATACTTCATCATACTCGAAATCATCAATCCTGAACTAACTTATTCATGAACTTGCTTAATTGGACATAATTTTCTAAAACCTTGAACACATGAATCTATAATCGAAACATGTATAGAATCTGCCCATTAATCATCAAACATACTTTAAAATATAAAGGGAATCGACCCATAAACAATTTTCAAGAATTCTATGAAATTAGATTCAAATCCCTCTTGATCATAATTTGAATTGAGACTTGATTCATGAAATTGAGGAGAATTATGAGCATGAGAGTTAAAGGAACCCTCATTCATGGCCTCACATACCTGGAAGAACTGAATTTACACTTGCCCTAGAAAGCCTAAAGGATTTGGAGAAGAACTTGAATGGTTCTAGGCTTGATCATTAATGGAGAGGCCTTAGACTTGCATGCATGGGAGGGGAAGGGTTTATAATGGGTTTAACCATCTCAAAACCCTCATAATAGAGCTTAAAAACAACGTAGTTTAGGGCTTAAGAACCTAAAAATTATGAATATTCCCTTACATAAATCACATAAAATTTTGCTTTGCTAGATGTTACGATTCAGACCACGAGTTGTACCTCGATAACACGACTCGTGGTTACCATCTGCAGTAACCACTGCTCTTCCCTAACTTTCTGAGGTTTTCCACGGGTCAGACCATGACTCGTACCACCAACCTATGAGTCGTTAGATCCACCCGTGATCACTGTTTCCAAGATCCACATTTCCCTCTCACTGGTGAAGGCCACGACTCATTGTTTCCTATAACGGGTCGTATAAGGATTCATACCTTCCAACCAGGATAGCTCATTCCTCAAACCACGGTTCATGCTACAACTTGTAACATGGTCCCATGAGTCATACCTTGACTCGTTGTCACTGGACTCTTCCTGCAATTCTAACCACGAACACCTCCGACGAGTTGTACCTTCTCATCACGACTCGTAACACAAGTCATTCTGTTCAAAATTTTCCCTCTTTTCTACTTAACACATTTCAAATCTTGTGTCTAGTCTTAGGGACCTTCGAGATATAACAATATCTCCCCCTTGGAAACATTCATCATTGAATGTTGGGTAAACATACTAAAAAGCTGGGAAAGAAACTAAAATCTCAAATACTGAACATTTGAAGGTGAAAACTGACGGAGTGACTGACTCCATACTTATATACATGACTGAACTAAATTCATGATTCACATATACATGCACTGAAAAAAATGAACTGAGAGACATGAGCTAAACATGAAACTGAATAGAGTTATAAGGAGGAAACTAATACCTCATGCTGGAATTGAGTCAATAGGGAAAAGGTGCGGGTATCTAGCCATCATATCTGCTTCGGCTTCCCACGTAGCTCCCTCAACAAGCTAATTTCTCCACAGAACCTTTACTGAAGATACTTCTTTATTCCTCAATTTCCGAACCTGATGATCAAGGATCTCAACTGGTACCTCCTCATTGCTAAGGTTATCCTTCACACCTATGATCTCTATTGGGATAACCAAAGTTGAATAACCAACACACTTCTTTAACAATGATACATGGAAAACTGAATGCATCGAAGTCAACTTCATTGGTAGCTCTAACTCATAGGCCACCTTGCCAAAACGTCTTACAACCCTATATGGGCCAACATATCAAGGACTAAGCTTCCCTTTCTTTCTGAATCTCATCACCCCCTTCAAGGGATATACCTTCAAGAACACCCAATCATCAACTTCAAAATTGAGTTCTCTCCATCTAACATCCACATATGACTTTTGACGACTCTAAGGTATTTTCAGCCTTTCCCTTATAAGCTGAACATTCTCCATGGCCTCATGAACTGAATCTGGCTCTATCATCATAGCTTCACCTACCTCAAACTAACTAATAGGTGATCTACATATCCGTCCATAAAGAGGCTCAAATAGAGCCATCTGAATGCTGGAGTGGTAGCTATTGTTGCAAGCAAACACGATAAGAGGTAAATGATCATCCTAAATACCCTTGAAGTCAGTCACACACGCTCTCTAATAATTCTCAAACTACACTTTTCATTTAGAGAGAATATAAGCGATCATTGTATCAAAATAAATAACCTGACGAGTGACAGAGTCGAATCCCACAAGGACTAGAGAATGATTTGCTCAATAGTTGTTTAGTGAAATAAATTGATTCACATCCAAGAAATGAAAATGTAAATGTAAATTTCGGGGGAAGTGAAGGAAAAAAAATATAGTGGATTCTAAAATCAGCTAATCAAGATAGCAAGATAACTAAAATTGAGAAACAATAATGAGGAAAGGCTAGAGGTATGACGTAGCTGGGATGTCAATCATATTGGGATTTAATAGATAGTTAGCTTATTACTAATATGTGTAAATAACCTTGGAAAAAGATAGAGCCCAATGTTTTTCAAAAAATTGGGCTCCTTATCCTTGAGTCCTTTTGAACCTCAAGGCATAATTCAACTATTCCAATATGGTTTAGATTAGGGGCTTAGCTATTTCTAGCCATCAACCTCTAAAGGAATTATGATCATGGGTTTTGGCTATTTCTAGCCTAACCCCACATAATCATATCCAAATAAACTATTAAATTCTCCCCCATTACTTAATTCTTCTTTTTCAAGCTAAAATCAAGTAAGAAAACAATACCTACATTTGCAACTATGAGCAATCAACTATCATTTAAGGAGAATTAAATAAATATACACTCATTAAGTAATAACAAGACAAATCTAGCAATACCCAATCAAATTAAACACTCATCACTGCACACCTCTAATTGTAGATTTATCTACTCATAGTTGAGAAACACAAGAGCATATTCATTAATAAACTCAATAATTTCATCATTAGAAGTAAGCAAAATCATGCTCACAATATTTCTACAATAATAGTTATACCTTGCCGAAGAAGAAGATGAAGATCAAAAAGCAATATTCAAATATTTCTTTCTTCTCCAATGGAGTTCTTTTATACCTTGCTGAAGAAGAAGATGAAGATCAAAAAGCAATATTCAAATATTTCTTTCTTCTCCAATGGAGTTCTTTCTCTCTCAAAACATAAAAGGAATATTTAATGATATGTTCAGAGTACTTTCTTCTAGAATATATACTAGGGCATACATTCTCCTCTTTTTCAGGGCTGGACATTTTTGCCTTTTTTAGGCGTCTTTCACTTGTGATGGAACCGACGGTTTGTCGGTTGCTATCCATGAGTCGCCGATTGCTTTCCTCTATGATCAAGTGAAGTTCTAGGGCCTTTCGGTGATACCTTCAACTGTTCGACGGTTGGAATCTACGAGCTGCCAATTGATTTCATCATTTGTCCAGCAAAGTCCAGCACCCGTCGGCGATGGAACTGACAAATCATCGGTATTTTATCAATGTCATCTGGTGGAGCGCTAGTTTTCATCTTAATCTCATCCTTTTTACTCCATTTCATGCTCCTTCTCTTCAAACCAGATACTTGCACATGTAAAGGAAAAAAGGACATAAAATCCAACTAAAAGACTTGAAAGCTAAGCTAAAGTACATGCTTAAGAGTCTAATGAGTTGATAAATTACCAGCTCATCAAAGACCACTTAATCTATGACAACCCAAAAATGCTCACCAACTTACAGAAAAAGAGAAGAAATTTCCCCCCTAAAAATGTGGAAAAATTTCAAGAGGCAACCACACTTCATAGGCATGATTCACAACTATTTTCATTTTACAAAACAAGAGTATAATTTATCCAATCAACTATATACAACATCTTAAATCATAATCATTGTGCATTCAAAATTTTCCTTGGAGCTCACATTGCTCATGCCTCAATCACACCTTCACCTTAATGCAAGTATGTCCTCAAAAGGGTGTGATGCCACTCACTACAAGAGGTAATCCCTTTTCTTTATCATAATTAAGTGCACACATAAGTGATTATAGAAAAAAAATGATCACACTCACTCTCACAAAAGAAATCTTCATGCACACAACTTGACCCATAGGATTTCCCTTCATGTAATTTTCCACTAATGTAGAGCAATTACACTCAAAATCAATTAGGACTTGCGCATCATAATGAAGGATAGGGGTAATGGTAGGATAAACATTTAGCTCTAGTGACTAGAACCTCCCTAATGCCTTTACATGAATACTTTAATCCTCCCCATCAAACTTTTTAGATCACTCCACCTTATTCCTCCTTTTAAAACTATTCTCGTCTTTTATTTCTCAAAGACTTTCCTTGTAGCTCATTTGGCTATCACATTAAGCCTTGTTTAGGCAAAGAGGTAACATCATTTCAGTATTCTTTTCTCTTTTGGTACCTTAAGGTTTTTTTTTTCAACCCATCATTTCATTCCTTTTGATCACAATTTGGTGCTACCTCAAATTTAGGCTCCTCATGTTTCCCCTTTTCTTGTAAACCCCCAATCATAGGCTTTTTGCTTCTTTCTCATTGATTTGCTTATCTCTTCCTATGTATTTGTGCTTCAAGCCCCCATTATTCTCATTCACTCACCACTAGCAATTAGGGAGGATGGGTGATAAAAAGAAGGTTACACAAAGGGACATTGGCTTGCAATGTGGTTTCCAAAAATAAATAGTGCATAGGCTCAATATTGGTTAGCAAGGGAAGACATTTACAAAGGTCATTTTGGGTGAAGTGACTAGTCAAATGAAAGCCTAAAATCATGTTCTAACTGCAGCTTCATCTAGAATTTTGCGTTGAGTCACACTTAAGGAGAGTTCTAGACATGAAAAGATGCATGAGATTCATTCAAAAATCCTTACAACACAAGGCATCACACTCAAAGAGTGTACACAATGAGAGCATATAAATTCACAAGCCAAATAGGGAATATGTAATGCATGACAAGAGACTGCTACATATTTTTTTCATTTCAAATGCCCATTTTCACTTTTTTCATGCCACAAAAATTTTTGGTGGTACCTTTTAGAAATAGTTCCATAAAAGACTCAAAGAAATACATGGAATTTTCCCTTAAGATAGTCGCCTCACAATTTATCTTTGGGGAAATGTCAACTCGATTCGACAACAAAAAGGAAAATAAAAAGAAAATGCTCCTCGGGAAAGAACAGTGGTATGAAGAAAACCCTTGGAGTTTGATTATTATCTACTAATTGCACATGTGACAACCAAAATTTGGACCACAATGCAATATTTGGCAATTAAAGTAAGGACCCATTCATTAGCACTAACATTCAAAGACAATTCATTTTATTTTAAGCCCGACAAAGGCTTTCAGACTATAAACTTACAAGCTCGACAAGGACGCAACTTCATAAAAAACAAGCCCAACAAGGGCACAAATTCATCAAAAACCAAAACACTTAACCCGCCCCCAATGAAAAAATTTACATTGTCCCCAGTGCATGCATGACAATTAAAAAGGGGAAGGGACTTCTTGTATGATCTCTCTTCATCAACTTCATCATCTTCGTCATCATCTCCAACATGGCCGACCTCATCCCCATCATCCTCTTCATCACCTAATCCCTTAAATAAATCATTGATAGGGCCTCGAGATGTGGAAGGGGTAGCCATAACTGCATCAAGAGCACTCATGTCGGGTGCTGCCATAGGTGTCCGACTCTTTCATTCCTGGACCTCAGCTCGGAGAGAGGTGAAGAATCCTTCTACTACATCAATATGAGCACACAACTTACTAAAGTTGTCCTTGATTGACTTCAACTCCTTTTTGACTTATTTCATAATAAGTTTGGGGAGGCTCTTAGCTAGCCATTGGAGTTGACTTTCATGTGAGTGGGTCATATCTGCGAGCTTTTGAAGACCACTAGGTTGTGAGGAGGTGAGGAGCCTCGAATTTATGCACCTCTAGAAGCCTGCCCCAATGCCTCAAGATGTGGCATATTGAGATTAGGGGCAAAAGGGGTCAGCTCTGAACATGGGGTGATCGGCTCATCTAGAACCTCAAAGGCCTACATCCGCTGCCTTTTTGTTCTTGGGAGCATCAACGTCCCTTTTGTTAGCAATAAAAATCACACTGGAGGCAGAGCTAGGCATCTCATCTGCGAAAAGGGTTCTCCTGCTCTCAAGCAAAGCTGCGATATCAGCACCATGTATGGCGTTAAAGTTTCAACTTTCCTGTCCTTTCTCCACATTTGATTGGCCACTATCTCCCAAAAGTTGATGGGGACCCCTTTCATAATGCAATAGATAAGGATGAAGACTTCCAAATTCACCCGTTGTTCATTCTTGGAGGGTATGATTCGGCCGCAAATGAAGTCCATCCATAACTTGGCCTCGAAGTGTAGATCATGGTGAGATATCTCACCACCCATAGATGCCCATAGAGGTGTGCCGGTGGCAACGACTGGAGCTATGATAGTTAATTAGTCCTCTTTGCTGGCGAGGAGAACCAAATATTCTGTGATCTCACCAATTTCATCCTCCTAAAAGATTGAGTTTATGGTTGCTGGGGTGATGTCGACCTCAACACCTCTCACTAACACTGAGGGTAGGCATGGAAAGTCCTCAACTTTTCCTATGTGTTTCATACTCTCCTTCCTGGCCTGGTAAGAAATATAGAATTTTAGGACCAGGATCCTGTAGAAATCTGCGAGAGGGTTAGCAAAGACATGCCACTGGTGATAGGTGAATTTGGAAGTGATGTTGGGGAAGTCGCCCCTCAGCCCTGCCAAATCAAAGCATTTCTCCACAGTGATTAAGAGACCTTCACAAATAGCATAGTGTCCCTTCATGTTGGGCACATAAAAGATTATCGCCTCTCTAGTGTTGGCGGGGTCTGAGGTAGCTCTGGCTTTCCCTTTGCCCTTTTCCCTTGAAGTGGTGACCTTTCCCTTGCTGGGGTCCCTACATGAAGACATTTTTTACAAAAATGATGTTAGTACCATACACAATGTTTATTTTTGTATTTTTCAATGATAAAATAAACAAAAAATGACTACTCTAAAGATTAGATGAAAAATAAGAGAAGAGATCATCATGAAGAAGCTGGTAGCACTGGCGGAACTCCGGCGATCCGCAGAAAGTGATCTATGGAATGCCGGTGAACCACCGATGATAGACAGAACACTAGTTCATTGTAATTTCCACCAATGATTCATTGGTGAGCTGTCAGTCATGATCTGCGAAGCACCGATGCAACACAGAGTCAAAGCAGTGGCCTGAAGCCAATTTTTGCTCGAACTGGCATTACATCGGTAGTTAACTGGATCTGACCGATTAGTCGATGGTCATTGTCCCAATTGCCTTAAACTACACATACACATCTAACTCTCAAGAAAACTTACTCACATCATATATAAGCATTGTCTACACAAGAAAAAAGAAATAAAATGTTGATTTACCCGTAAGAACGATGTCACCCGATCTATCATCGGGAAAATTGAGTCCTTTATGGCCCTTGGGGTTATTCATAATTCACCCCAAACTGAACTATGGAAAACATCATGAGAATCTCCAACTACGTAATAGCTTTAATCTCCCCACACCCATTTAAGCATCAGATCCCCACTCCCCACTAATTTCACATCATATCAAACAACAAAATTCATCATATGTATCCACAATAATGGAAATTTGAGAAAAGGGAAAGTAAAAAAAAGGGAGAGACATGCTACAACGAAGTTCATATACACAAAGGCTACAACTTGTAATAATACCAGAGTGTTAGAAGCACTTTACCAAAACACAAGACTTGAAAGTAGATGAGAAATGTGGAAACTTGAACTTGCTCAAGAATGGTGGAGAGTGTAACTTGCTAGCAAGGAGTAGGATTGTAGTGAGAATGAGGTAGAGGAAATGGGTTGCACGGGTTTTTATAGATGAAGGGAGTGGAATGGGATTGGTTAAGGAGAAGGTGTGGATTTAATGGTAATTTAATTGAAAAGGGAGTGGGAAAGGGAGTGTTGGAATATGTAAAAGTGAGTGGGAAGGTGGGGTGTTGGAAGACGAAAAAGTGTATGGGAAAGTGTTCAAAGGTGGTAAAAAGGGGATTATGGGAGAATAAAAAAGGAAATAATCTGGTTAGGGAGGTTAAAAAAGGAATCTAGGTTGGGTCGGTCAAGATTTTAAAATAAAGCACATACCTGTATTGGCGCTTCACTGGCGGTTGCTGATGAGAAGCAGCAGTTCATTGCCTTAACATCACGTACTTCAATTGGTGCCAAATCATCTGCTTCGTATCCGGCGGTTGACCGGCGGTTTGCGGATTAGACTCTGCGTTCTGCTGGTGGACCGCAATTTGTGGCCCAGTTCTCAGGTATTCTGACCTAAGCTGGTGGTCATGCGGTAGTTTGAAGAATAGTGTCAGCATTACGCGAGTGACTCACCGATTTGGCCCTTTTGTTCCCAGGTTTCTTCCTTCCTTAATCAATGCATCGACAGTTCGTGCATTTGGACCATCCTTTCCCCGGTCTAGCGTGGTGCTTGCGCTGTTTTTTGATCCTCCTCCCTTCTTCATATCTACTTAGTCCTAAAAAACAAAAACAACAATTCAATTAAAATACTCAAAAGAAAACACTTGGGTTTCCTCCCAAGGAGCACCTTAGTTAACATCGTGGCACGACATATTTCTTATTTAGATTCCATTTTTCAGAGGATTATCCTTTGAGTCCTCCTCATCCAAATCAACTCCTCCATTTTTTCTCTCATCGTTCAACATTCCAATCACCTTGCATTCATCGGTAGGTTCTACAGATTGCATACCTTTAAGGTGACCTCTTCACCTCCCACATGAAACTTGAGCTCACCTAGCGCCACATCTACTAAGGCTCTGGCTGCAGCAAGCAATGGTCTCCCTAAGATGATTGGGACTTTCATATCCATCTCACAATCTAGAATGACAAAGTCAGCTGGTAGAATAAACTTATCCACCCTCACCAATACATCATCTAAAACACCCACCGGTTTCTTTATAGAGCAATCAACCATTAACAATCTCATTGGAGTAAGTTTGGTGTTGCTAAGCCTCAACTTCTTGAAGTTTATGAGGTGCATCAAATTTATACTCACCCAAAGATCACAAAGGGATTTCATGAACACACATAACCCAATAGTGTAAGGGATTGTGAAGGCTCGCAGATCCTCCCTTTTTGGGGCAAGGTTGCTCATCATCATAACACTACAATGACGTGTTGTCTCTCTGATGCCACGTGCCCACATCTACAACCTTCTTCTTCGAGAAACTCTTTCATAAACTTTTCATATACGAGCATTTAAAGTAAACCATCCACCAACGGTATGTTTATGGAAAATTTGTTGAACATGTCGATAAACTTGCTGAATTGATCGTCCTTTTTCTTTTGGCTAACCACTTTATGGATAAGGAGTTTGAACTCTTTGTTCTTATTAGCTCTCACTTGAGGCCTTCATGCCCGCATCTCCTTCCTCGTCAATTGAGGGGAATCTCATCAATATCTCCCACACCTTGATCCTCAACATTATCACAACCATTTGGTGATTATGTCACCTTATCTAATTCTTTCACATCACTTGTCTTTGGGTCCACAAGTTTCTTGGGATTACCGCGCGCATCACCGAGCATCTTACCACTCCTAGTGACAACCATACATTGATTATCCTTTTCGAGATATGGCATTGTATCGTGGGAGTTTTCCCTTCATCGAAGTTCATTTGAAGATAAGTGCTTTGGTGGGCCTCTAAATGCTTGATGAGTGTTCGGTGTGAACTTACTATTTGGGAAAGGTTAAGACACCTCCCCTTTAAATCCTTTGACCCTACTTGTTCGTTGATTCAGCTTTCTTGAGAACCCTTGAAAACATTTCTTCAAATTTTGAGTTCCTTACATCACTCTTTGATTGGGTTGAATTCCTGACTTTAGGAGGAGGAACATACAGATTCAAGATTCTATGATAGCAGTCTCCCTCACAAAATTTGCTCTCTATTGCCTTCTATCATTTCAGTCTGGCCACCCTTATGTGTCACGGTTCCTCAAACCTTGGTTCTCTTTCCTTGGGCGACAAGGGCCTTGATTAGTCCCTTGGTACCCGGGTCGAGAACCTCCGGTTTCATTTGCCATATACTGGGACTCCTCCTTGTACCTTGTTGGCGAAGACTCTCCCTCACAATGCATTGGACCTTGCATTCCACTAACAATTTACAACTTTAGGCCCGACTCCCATCACGTGCTTAGTCATTAACTCCGGCTAATTCATCATTTTGCAAGATTTTCATTCACTCTTCATCTCTTTTCTCATTTCATCTATAGCAAACTAGCACCAGCATCATATGAATATACATTCACTTCTCTTGTATGCCATACCTATTCGTCTTCGTCATCCTGTCCAAGAAGGCTTTAGCTAGACCATACGTGCAGTCCATAATTGATCCCCAACTAGATTATTGGCAACTGCTTCATTGATGGAGTCTGGAAGCGATAAAATCTTCGAAGTAGCAGTCTATTGGGAAGACTATGGTCTGAAACAAAGAGACATATTATGAATCTCGGTCATGCTTTATGAAAAGGCTCAGCAAACACTTATCCCTAAAGTATTTAATATCATCCCTCAACTACAACATCCTTGAGGAGGAAAAAGCAATCCAAAATGCTTCTTTCAACTTTTTCCACGGTGATGCATCCCCGAGGCAACTCCTCCAGCACATAATCGCTTCTCCCTTTAGGTAAAATGGAAAGAGCCTCAACGTGCGTCTCTTGGCTTATATTCTTTATGTTAAAAGGTTGGCAAATCTCTAGGAAGTTCCTCAAATGGCGGTTTGCATTCTCAATCCGTTTATCCCTGAGAATCCCTTTAATTTACAAAAGTGCAACATGGTACTAGTGACATGAAACACGCATTTCCAAGTAGTGGTAGGCAGATAGCACCTATAATCTCGAGCATGATAGGATTATCTTCATGTTCCATATTTCATTCCATTGACTATCTCCTGCACTGATTTTCCCTTTGAATTCACCCAAGATGACCAACAACAACCAACAATGTTAAGCTACTTAAGATGCAAGATCAATTCAAATAACCAAAAACTAAGGATATAAGCATAATCCCGGAGCAATGGCTAATTTTGAAAATGCTCAAACTATACTCTTTCATTTTAGAGGAATGTTATCGATCATTGTATCTAAATAAATAACCCGACGACGATCGGGGTTGAATCCCACAAGGACTAGAGAATAATTTGCTCAAGAGTTTCTTAATAGATTGAATTTATTCGCATTCAAGCAATAAAAATGTAAATGTAAATTTTGTGGGAAATGAAGGCAAAAAATATGATGGATTCTAAAATCAACTAATCAAGATAGCAAGATAACTAAAATTGAGAAACAATAATGAGCAAAGTCTAGAGGTGTGGTGTAGATGGATTGTCAATCAAATGGGTTTACTATGAATAGTTAGATTATTACTAATATGGCTTAAATAACCTCGGAAAAGATGTTGCCCGATGTTTTTCAACCAATTGATATTATCGCTGAGTCCTTTAGAACCTCAAGGCACAATTCAACTATTTTAATATGATTTGGATTAGGGGCTAAGCTATTTCTAGCCATCATCCTCTAAAGGATTATGATCATGGATTTTGGATATTTCTAACAATCCCATACTCAACTCCCAATCCACTATTAAATTCTCCCCCATTGCTTAATTCATCCTTTTCAAGCTAAAATCAAGTAAAGAAACAATACCCATATATGTAACTATAAGCACTCAACTATAATTTGAGGAGAACTCAATAGATTCACAGCTAATTAAATAATAACAAAACAAATACGAAATACCCACTCAAATTAAACATTCATCATCACATACCTCTACACCTGTAGATTTAGATACTCATATTTGAATAACACAAGAGCATATTTATTAATAAACTCAGTAATTTCATCATTAAGGAGTAAGAAAAGAATCAAGCTCATAATAATTTCTACAATAATAGTTATACCTTATTTGAAGAGCAGGATGAAGATCAAAGAAATATTTAAATATTTTTTACTTCTCCAATAGAGTTCTTTCTCTATCAAAAAGTAAAGAGAATATTCAATGATATGTTCAAAGTACTTTATTCTAGAACATATATAAAAATAGGCATACATTCTCCTATTTTTCAGGGCTGAACGTTTTTACCCTTTTCAGCGTCTTTCCTTTGCGATGGGGCGGCGGTCCGCCGGTTGCTATCTGCGAGCCGTTTGGTTGCTTTCCTCTATGATCTAGTGAGTTTCAGGGCCTTTCGGTGATGCCTTCGCCAGTTTTCGGTTGCCATCCGCGGCCCTTATTGATTTAATCATTTGTCTAGCAAAGTCTAGCACCTATCGGTGTTGAGCAGAGTGATCGCCCGGTTGCTATCCATAGCCTTGATTGTTGTCCATAAGCTGCCGGTTGCGATTACTCGTCAAGCCGGTGTTGCTTGCAGTTGACCGGAGTTTCACTGGTGTCCTCACAGTGGGCATCGGTTTTCATCTGAATATCACCCTTTTTACTACATTTCATGCTCCTTCTCTTCAAATTAGATCTGCACATCCAAAGGCTAAATAAGCATAAATCAACTAGAATACTTGAAAAATAAGCTAAATTTCATTATTAAGAGCCTAATGAGTTGGTAAATTACCAACTTATCACTCTCAATATATCCTGAGAGTTTGAATGGCCGCTTGGGCGACCAACTATCTGCGAGTTAAAAGTTGTACTAAACGACCTAAGTACAAGTCCATTCTGAAATGATCTCCCAAAACTGTGACGTAAACTAGAAGCACCTCTACCTGAAATGATGGAAAAGGAACTCCATGCAGTAGAACTAACTCTCGGATGTACAATTTAGCATAGTCCTCAATTGAGTCGGTAGTTTTGACAAATTGGAAATGAGTTGCCTTGGTCAATATGTCTACCACAACCCATATAGAGTCTTGCTGTTGAAGAGTGCGAGATAATGCTATGATGAAGTCCATATTGATCTCTATTCCAATCAAGTGGTGATATTGATGTCCAGGTCTTTGATAATCCACTTTCACTTGTTGACAATTGACATTTAGCCATAAACACTACTATGTCCTTAACATGCCATTCCACTAATAGACTTCCCGCAGGTCACGGTATATCTTGGTGGAATATGAGTGGATAGAATACTACGAGCCATGAGCCTCATGCAACATCTGTTCTCTAAAGTCATCAACACCCGGAACACAGAGATCCACGGTAATGAAGTACACCATCTCTATTTGGTGAAGACCTGCAGCACATAATTACGAACCACTTTCCTTGACTCACCAAAATAGGATCCTCATCTTGCCTAGCCTTGACCTTAGTCACAAAGAAGATTCTGACCCATTCGAACAATGGCTACCATTTGACGAGTTAACTAGGAGAATCCCTAACCATGCAAGCTGATGCACATCCTTTACTAACTCCTTCCTTCCATACTCTACATGAAACACTGCTCCATGGACAACCTTCTAAAGGCATCATACTACATTAGCCTTACCCCAATGATAAAGGACACGCCGTTATAGTCTTTAAACAACTCTAACCATCTCCTTTGTTGCAAATTCAAATCCTTAAGGGTGAACGCATACTGTAGGCTTTTGTGGTCCCATAAACACATCCAAATGGACCCCATAGTAGTGTCTCCTAATCGTCAACGCGAACACCACCACTTCAAACTCTAGGTCATGCATCGGGTAATTCTTCTCATGAGTCTTAAGTTGTCTAGAGACATACGCGATGACCTTACCATGCTGCTCAACCCACACATTCAAGGCCAACCTAGAGCATCCTGATACACAACAAATCCATTCGTACCCTCACGTAAGGTCAATAATGGAAATTTGAAGTGAGTGAGGTGTTAACTCTAAAAACTCTTCTCATAGGCATCGATCACTGAAATTTGACTTTTTTCTGAGTCAATTTAGTGTGGTTCTACAATGGATGAAAATCCTTCAACAAACCTCTTATAATAGCTAGCTAAACCTAGAAACTCCTAATGGCTCACGAAGGATTAACTAGTCTAAATTCATACAACTTCTATCTTTTGATAGTCCACTGCACAAGTCCCAAAGTACTGCGAGTCCAATCAAAACTTGCACTTGCTAAATTTAGCAAAAAACTGGCGATCTCTCTTGAGGGTTTGTAGCACAATCCTCAAATGAGCAGCATGCTCCTCCTCACCCCAAGAGTATATGTAATTATCATAAATGAAACGATCACGAACATGTCGAAGTATGGTTTGAACACCTGTTCATCAAATCCATAAAAGCTTTAAGAGCATTCATTAGTCAAAATATAAAACTACAAACTCACAATGAGTCATACGAGTCCTGAAAGATGTCTGGAATGTCACTCTCACTAACTCTAAGGTGGTGATATCCCGGACACAGAGTTCTATCTTTGAGAAGTACTAACACCTTGAAGTTGGTCAAACAAGTCATCAGTCGGGAAGGGATACTTATTCTTGATTTTAACATTGTTCAACTACCGATAGTCAATGCACATACGAAGAGACCCATCTCTTTCGAATAAAGAGAATAAATGCACCCATGGGAACTTGGCTAATTACGATGAATCCCTTATCCAAGAGTCCGTTCAATTGTTCTTTCAACTCCTTTAACTCGGTTGGGCCATTCTATATGGAGGAATAGATATAAGATGCATATTGGCAAGAAGGTAAATACAAAGTCAAACTCCCGTTCCGGGAGGGACTCTTTGTAGATCATCTGAAATATTCCTGAGACTCACACACTATAGGAGCGGGCGGAAGTCGAGGTTTCAGACATTGCATCCTTAACCCAAACTAGATGGTAAACACAGCCCCTACAAATCATCTTTCCCAGCCTTAAGGAAGGAAACAAAGTGACTTACAAGCACAACTGAACTACTCTTCCATTCTAGGGTAAAAATACCCAAAAATTGAAAATCTACCGTACAAATTCTACAATTCACTAAGGAATAACATGCATGCAACAAATCTATACCAAAAAGATAGCATGGAAATTAGTCATGTCTAACTCTACTAGATCGGCTGCAGTGACTTTCTGAGGACTGTGACATGGCAATTTCTCTATACTAGATGATCTATAAATGAGTCATAGGCGGAGCGAGCGAAGAGGTTCGAATAGGTCTTCAGTGAAACTCTAAAACTATAAGAAACATAGGGCGTCATGAAAGATAAAGTATCCTTTGGATCTAACAATGCCAGAACAAGATGGAATACTCGCAACATACTGGGCGACACATCTGGAGAGACCTCCTACTCAGCCGAGATGAGAGGGCATAAAACACATTCTATGACGTCCACCACCTCCACTAGTGGATTTAACCTCTTGACTGGAGTGTGCTAGTGGAGCTGTTGAACTAGTAGCGCGACACAATCTCTACCATGGCCATATCTGGCCGCTGGATGATCTACGAGCATTTGGTGGGCTTCTCTCACCCAAAACATGCACCTGAACTGCTAAGCAATTGTTTGGTGTACCTTCTACTATACCACAAACTAGAATGCTGGAAATACGGTGACCTACTCCCTTGACCACAGAGAGCATGATGTCTTTCCCCTCTGATCGCGCTTAGACCTGGATGGCACACTGGCTGATGACAGCGCTGGGGCTGATAGTCTCTGGTGGGACTATTGACGATGTCTACCACCATACCTCTGTTCAGGAAAACCAAAGCTGCTGTCACGATCCTCTTGCCTCTCTCCCTTTCCTTCATTTGATCCGCCTATATCTGTTGGGCATATATCACCAATCGAGAGAAATCAAGGTCACTGTTCAGCATTTCGACAGTCCTACACTCCATGACCAATGAGTTGGGCACTCCATACAAATCTATTCATATGAGTCCTACGAGTACGCCACCATCATCGAGATACTTGGACAATTGGAGTGAACTCAAAAAGTGTACTCTAGACAGTCATATCATTTAGCCTCAAATTGATGAACTCCACCGCCTTTGCCTCCCTCAACTCCCTAGGGGAGAATCTGTCTAGAAGGCAGTCATGAACTCATCAACTCATGGGGTGTGCCTTGCTCTACCGTCTCTCCACGATGGTATAAAATATAAACAGCTTGTAGCTGATAGGAGGCTAGGGTCGCTCTCTTCTCTCGTCACCCCCATAATCTAGGTGATCTTCTGTACCTTTCCAGAAACTCATGTAGGTTCTCATCCTCTCGACAGGAACTCTGGGGGATTAATCATGATGACTGGAACTCGGGCTTCTGCATTTGTGCTCCCATTCCCCGAGGGACATGGGCCACAACTTGTTGGTTGACACAGCGGTCAAAGCCTGAGCCAACAATTTGGGAAAGCTACCCTAGATTCAGCATGATAGACCTACTCGAGCGATGAGACCTCATTGCTAGCGGGAAAAACTTGCTAGTATCTCTATTTTCATCCTCATGGACATTTCAATTCTCGTTCCTTCTTCCATTCATACGCGGGAGGCATGATTCTGCAAATGCATATAGAATAGTTAGGAGTAGATAGATACTTCATCTTTGACATAGATCATGGTAGAAGGAAATGTGCTAAAAAATCTTGTAACCTCTCCCCATAAATTGAAGCGCACTTGACCCCATGGAAAAGACTCTACTTAATGCCGCTTTCGGATATGCTAGGACCCACTGCGAACCTTTTCTCTGATACAAAGTTTGTCGGGGCTGAACAGGCCGAATCTAGACACGGAACATTGAACCATGAATGGCTCCAAGTTGACCCATGACATGAACATGATAGCCCCAGCCAGTCAGCTTTATGAAAAGTTGATAACTGAATTTTGAAATAGCGGAATTTTGTAGATACGCATCATCCATACATAGACAATACTAACAAGATGAGATTCTACATTATTAAAGCCTCTAACATCGGTGATGGTGATGGGACAACATCCCCAACTAGCTCACTATAAGTCTAAAACAAGCTGACTTAACGATGCGAAGATAGATTTCCTCGGAGGATGAGGACTCACCCGAGGCGGGATACGGGTGGAGCAGAGCAGGGTAATGGCGCGGCTGAGTCTAATTGCTAGGACTGTATCATGAAATGAAACAACATAGAGTATGCGGTCGGTACATAGGAATATGCGAGTATACAAGGTAAGTAAAAACGGGCAAATAAGTATAAATAATGTATATTAACATAAGTCATAACATCATAAGAGCAGGAACTACATGCTGATATCTGAAAACATGAATAGTCAAAAACTGGGTCTCATGCTGGAACCAGATGACCCCGAAGTAGAAGCCAAGAAATTAATAAGTAAAATTGATAACCTTTTCATTTGGTCAAACCTGCGAAAACATAATATCATAACTGATAAACATGCATAACTGAGATGATGAGAATAATAAGAGAGACTCGTCATATAACCGACTCTATCAGCATGAGAGCTTACATAGTCAACTATTACACTCAGTGGGTAGAGCCATCGAGAAGCCTTACCGGGGCTAAGGAACTACCATGATATCGATATCAAGCTGAAGGCCTATATAGGGTAGGGGAAGCTCACAAGTGAGGTCCTAAAATAAATGTGAAATCCTATGTTGGCATGTAGTTTTGAGACCCAGGGTTTTCATGATCCCCTGGACTACTCGATGCTACATATTTCTCCCAAAAACATGCAATGTGCTCACCATCATTTTTAAACAAAATTGAAACCATACCATAAAGTGAAAAGTGGGAGTAGAGACTCCAAAATCCATATGGTAAGTTGATTTATAGAGTTAAACTAAATCATGAAAACATGCTTAATCTGAATAGAATTGCCCAAAATCTGAAGATCATACATACTTGAAATAGACTTCACAAGTCAAAATCATAGATTCATATATGGGTAATTTGTAAAAATACATTTATGCTACATACTTCATCATACTCAAAATCATCAATCATAAACTTGCATAACTGTCATAATTTTCTAAAACCTTGAAGTCATGAATCTACAACCGAAACATGCATAAAGTCTTCCCATTAATCATCAAACATACTTTAAAACATAAAGAAAATCGACCCATAAACAATTTTCAAGAATTCTATGAAATTAGATTGAAATCCCTTTTTGATCATAATTTAAATTGAGACTTGATTCCTGAAATTGAGGAGATTTATGAGCATGAGAGTGAAAGTAACACTCATTCATGGCCTCCACATACCTGTAAGAACTGAATTTACACTTTCCCTAGAAAGCCCAAAGGATTTGAAGAAGAACTTGAAGGGTTCTACGCTTGATCTACAATGGAGAGGCCTTAGACTTGCATACATGGGATGGGAAGGGTTAAAGAATGGGTTTAATCCTCTTAAAACCGTCCTTATAGAGCTTAAAATGATGTAGTTTAGGGCTTAAGAGCTTTGAAATTATGGAAATTCCCTTACTTAAATCACAAAAAATTTCACTCTGCCAGATGTCACGACTCAGACCAAGAGTCATACCTCGATACTACGACTTGCAATTACCATCTGTTATCACCACTACTCTTCCCTGATTTTTGAAGTTTTCCATGGGTTGAACCCCGACTCATACCACCAACCTACGAGTCGTTAGATCCACCTGTGATCACTGTTTCCAAGATTTTCATTTCCTTCTCATGGTGCAGGCCACGACTCATTGTTTCCTATAATGTGTCATACAATGATTCATACCTTCCAACTAGGGTAATTCAGTTCTCAAACCATGGTTCATCCTACGACTCGTAACATGGTCCTATGAGTCATAGCTTCACTCATTGTCACTGGACTCCTACTACAGATTCTAACCACAAACACCTCCTACGAGTCGTACCTTCTCATCATGACACATACCACGAGTCATTCTGTCAAAATTTTCCCTCTTTTATACTTAACACATTTTAAATCTCGGGTCGAGTCTTAGGGACCTTGGGGGTATAACATTTTGTCCTCAGGCGCTTCACATTTGTGTCTCACAATTTATGAACTGCGGTTCGCACTTTGGACGCATTTAGGCTGCTACTGTACTGGTGATTTTGGCCAGGAATGCATTTGAACTGTATTCCACTCTTTCTCATCTGTGATCCATGGTTTGGCCACATTTTGTATTGCTGAGGGGGAATCTTCTAGCCTAAAGTGTTGTTGATCCACGATCCTCTCTTGGGCATCCGTGGCCCGCACTTGGATGCTCTTTACTTTCTTTTCTGTCATATCTGTGTTTGAGATTCTTGGCTTGAGTTTTGTATTATTTTTTCTTGATTTCTCTTCATTCTCCTCTAAATGGCACTGTCCTATATAGATCAAAGAAAATCATGATAAGTTCTTTTAACATCAGAAAGACACAAAAATATAAGCTTAAAGACTAGATAAGTTTGTAAAGATACTAACTTATCACTTAACCCACTCATAAATCTCCTGTTTGTTATCAAATGTGAATGAAAAGCTCGCCTTGAGATTTAACACATTATTGTTCTTTGATTTATACAACCATAGTTTCTTTCTCTTGCAATATTTCTTTAAGTTCATTCTCACTTTTGAGTTGTTGTCGTACCCTTAACATCGACCATTGTGTTAAATAAATTATTAAAATAATTTTTTTCAATGTGCATCACATCAAAATTATAACATAGAAGATTTTCCTTCCAATACAACAACTCTCAAAATATGCTTTGTTTACTCCAGTTATATCAAACATCATATCTAGGAAGTCTAGAAGGGATAACATATGTAACCTTAGGCAACTAAAAAACTCTCCCCTGAATTTTATTTTTCCGATAATGATGGAGGTGGCAGATCATTTTCAACCTTATTCTTTTTGAATGCATGTTTTGTTTTTCTAAAATCATGATATATTGGCAAGAATCAACGGTGACAATCCAATCATGAATTTTTATGGTTATTTTTTAAAGTGAATGTTTTAATATTTTCCATATAAAACGGGTAAGCTAACTTTCTAGTATCCATCTAACCGAACAATATCTCATATGAAGAAAAATCATCAACAGTCCATATTGAAAAAGCACGCAAAATAAAATTTTGCTTAATTGATATTTCATACATTACTACACCTTCATAGCACAACTATTTTAACTCGTCTATGAAATATTGCCGATAAATATCAGTTATTCAAAAAATACAACTTAGAAATATTTAAGAATTTATCATACACATTTCAAGCAAAAGATTATATAGAGCAAGGAATACAGGTCAGCAAGAGTAGGATGTAGAAGAAATAGATAATGGTGTGAAACCATCTGCATACAAGCACAATCTAACATTTCTTGACTAGAAAAATCAGGATAAGTTCTATCAAAATATTTCCAAGCTTTTCTATCCAATGGATGAGATTTAACACCAAGTTCCTTTTATTTTTACAACGTCATCTCATATGAGGAGAAGAATTCATCGACGCTTACAACCTTTTGGCTCGAAAGCACTAATGAAACTTCTCAATCACTTCCACCAAGGATCTCTCCACCTTAAGACATTTTAGGACACCTTATGACAAAGGATGATGCCTTCCTTAACCAAAAAGTTACACTTCTCCCAATTCAGCACAAGATTAGTTTCTTCGCATCAAGCTAAGACCCTATCAAGATTTTATATACAAGTTTTAAAAGATTCACCAAAACTAGAAAAATCATCCATAAATACCTCGATGAAATTCTCCACCAAAAACTGAAAGGTGGTCGGTGCGTTGCAAAGTCCAAATGGCATACACTTGAAAGCATAAGTACCATATGAACATGTGAATGTTGTCTTTTCCTAATCCTCTCATGTGATGGCTATATGATTGTAGCTTGAGTACCCATCTAGGAAGTAAATAGTATTCCTGGCTCACCATTTGTCTAACATTTGATTGATGAAGGGAATGGGATAATGATTCTTTGGAGTGGCCTTAATCAATTTCCTATAGTCCATGAAAATTCACCATCCTATGATTGTACATGTAGGAATCAACCCATTTTTTTTCATTTCTTATGACCAACATCACTCCTTTCTTTGGGACTCATTGCATCAGATTGACCCACTCACTATCTGAAATTGGATAAACAATACCAACATCTAGATACTTGATGACCTCTTTCCACAATAAATCCTTCATTACTGGATTTAGCCTTCATTCGTTCTGAACACTAGGTTTGCACCCTTCCTCCATAAAAATATTGTGCATGCTAAAAGTAGGGATAATCCCATTAATGTCAGACATCTTCCAACCAATTAGTTTCTTTCACCTTTTTAAGACTGCTAATGCCTCCATAACCCGCACATCAGATAACTCTATACCAAGAATAACCTGTAAGGTATCATCTTCTCCAAAAAATGCATAGTTGAGGTGGTAAAGTAGTGCTTCCAATTCTTGCTTGGGAGCTTCCTTAATAGATGGCTTGGGAGGGCCCCAAGTGGTCTATTAAGAGGCTGAAAGTTGTTTGTATGGATGAATAGGCTACCAACTCCAAAGATTGAACTATTTCTTGAGCATCAGCATCATCAAATATATCACAACCCATGAGTTCCCTTTTTAGTGGATCTATAGATGCAATGATGAGAAGCTCTGATTCTATATCTATCACTGTAATAGCGGACAATTCCTCCTTGATTGAAAAGCACAAACACGGAATTGGTCAGAAAGGAATACAGACACAAATTTTAACTAGATAAAATAAGTAGTACTAGTACTCAATGTAGTCTAGCTAAAGAGCTTAAAAGATTTGACAAGATTAAACAATTGAATTGAAATTCTGTGTAGAAAGCAAAACTTGGTGAACATTTAAGAATTGGTAGAAAACAACAAAACAAACACAAGTGCATTTGTCAAAATGGGTTACTTCTGCAATTTCTAGTTGTTCGATGGAAAGTTTCAATGGAAAATACCATATAAGTGTCTATAACAAAAAATAGTGGCTATTTTTACAAATCTTGTAATTTGCAATTGTTTTTCATGTTCTTTATAGTTCCTACTATGAATTCAGGAAAAACCACTTAAGATCTCTTCCAAGAAATCCCAAATTATATATATGAACTCCTCTAAATATTCCAGTTCTTTTGGTATATCATAAACTCAAAACAAAGAATGATTGTGGCAGGTCAAAATTCAAACTCAAGTATCACTAGAAAATTTGTGCGCATGAATATTCTTCATGGAGCTAAAATGTAGTGGATCCTACAGTTTCATGGACACAAAAAGGATTCATGGACATGTTTTTAGCTTCTTCTTGAAATTGCGAGCATGATACAATTTTTTGGAGCCAAAATGAACAACTTTATGGGTAGCAATTCATTGAGACAAAATGGCTTTGTGGAGGCATTTTTTGAAATAGTATTTAAGGGTTGTTTTCTCAAGGTGCAGCTCCTCCTTTACTATCGGAGAGCAGAAAACATTTTTGTGGGAACAAAACTGGTTGATGATCTTGGAAATTTACAAGTCATCTTCTTCAATGAGATAAAAATTATTTTCAATCAGAGCTAATTAAAAGCTTATAAAAACCAGCTAAAATATTGTATATGAGCTCCTCAATGCAGTTCAAAATGAATTCAATAAAAATCACTCAAATCAGCTCACATTTGCGGCATGTTGAATTTCAAAATTTCAAGCTCAAGCTTTTGTTAATGGCCAATTCAATGGAGTTCAGCTAAACTCATTTCAAAATCAACTAAAACCTTGTGTACGAGCTCCTCAACATGTTATCAAGTGAAGGAAATAATAAGCACGCAATTCGATGCATATTTGCCGGCATGTCGAGCTTCAGAATTTGAAGCTCATGTTCATGGTTTTCATAGAGTGTATGTTGCTATTTTCATGTGTATTAGGTCACCTTATGGATAAAGTTGTTTTCAATGTATAACAATACAAACAATGATTTGGATGTGAAATCTACAAATAGTAAGCTTCAGAAGTTAAATTTTTCATGTTGCACCTAGAACACCAACAACACAATAAAATTTCTTTGGTGAATTCTTCCTCATTTTTTCCTGCAAATGGTAATATTAGGATGATTTTGGGCCCATATTACCTAATGTTTACCCCTTTAGGGTCCAAATACACCTTTTACAACTTATCCAATTTGAATTTCGGATCAAATGTACCTTTTTTTTAAACTATTCTTCCTCAAGAACATAGGAAGACCCTCAAGAACACTTGAAAATTTCAAATGTCCAACTTCTTAAACTTAGCTTAGAATCATTTCATGTTTTAGTTGTAGCTTTCGCTTGAGTTAGAGAACAAACACCAATAACTTTGAAGCTCTAACTCACACTCAATCCTCAAAACTTATATTTAATTCTTAAAATTGTAACACCCTAAAAGTCCCTATGATCAAGCCTCAGACATGTAAATGGATTCAATAGAAAATCTGCATTTATTCCCTTAATATGACTCATGGTATGAGTCATTGTATCGTGGTACGAGTCATAGGATTGAATCGTGGTGAGATTCTAGTTGACTGGTGTTGGACCAACGAGCCAAGGTAGGACCCATTGGTTGGTGTGATGGGTCGTGGTAAGTAGTCGTTGTACGTTTCTAGTGTGCCTAGGTTGGATAGTATAAATCATGGTACGACCTGTTATAGGAAGCAACAAGTCATGGTTTGTACCCGTGGAAAGAAACAGAGAAGTTGAAAGTATGGTGCCGTAACAACGGATGGGTTTAACGACACATCATTGTAGGTACGACCTATGGTTTGGATTTGTCAAGAGGATTTCAAAAGCTATGCAAGGTGTCAGTTATGATAACAAGAGGGAATGACAGATCGTTGTTGCAAGTAATGAACCTTCCTATCTAGTCGTTGTTTGATAATTTGAGAACTAGGGAAAAAGGGTTGGTTGGTGACAGGTGGATACAACGGGTCATGGTATGGTAGGATGACCCATTGAATGAGTTGTTGTACCTAGTAGTGGCCTTTTACAAGATGAATTAATAAGGGAATTTTCATAATTCCTAAGCTCCTAACTTCCTAATGACGTCATTTTAAACCCTGAAAGGAGTGTTTTAAGAGGGTTTAGCCTATCCTAAGTCATTAAGCTCCCATGCATGCAATGTATTGAGATTCTCTTTTAAGATCAAGCTAGAATTTTCCCCAATTTCTTATCCAATTCTCTTGGGCTTCTAGGGCTAGTTTGAAGATCAGATTACCCAGGTATGTACAACTATGAATGAGGGTTTTCTTCCACTCTTTCTCCCATACTTCTTCAAATTCATCAATTAATGGTTTTAATCAAGTGTATTGATTTTTAGGATTTTAACCCAATTTTATGAAAATATCTATAGGTATAACTCCCTCATGTTCTAAAGTATGGTTTAAGTCTAATGGGCAGATTTTACACTCAATTTGATTATAAATTCATGATTCCAAGTTATTATAAATTATGCCCTATTATGCAAGTTTATGAAAATTCAAGCTTATGAGTCATGATTTCAAGTTTGATAAGATATCTAGCATGCATGAATGTTTATTAACTCTTTACTTATTAATCCATGATTTTTAACTCATAATGTCTATTTCAAGTACGCATGATGCTATGATTTGGGCAAGCCTATGCAAATAAGTATGTTTATTAAGATTTTAGCCAAGGTTAACAAGATTAGTTATTATATATTTTGGAACAAGACTCCCAATGTTCACATTTGAGTTATGTTTTTATATTATGATTATATGAGCAATACATATGTTTTGGGAGTAGTGTCTAGCATCGAGTAGGCCAGGGGTTCTGAGGTTCCCCGGTCTCATAACTATGCACCAACTTAGGTATCTATTTGGGACTTCTTAAAAGAATGTTTCCCCCATTCAAGGGCATATTATGATATTACACCTTATTATTCTTTGTCTTGGAAAGGCTTAGGATGACTCTTCTCCACATCGGCAAGACGTGGGATCATCATGCGCTCATACATGGCAGTTGTCGGTTGTGATAACTCTCCCATTGTTCCTCATAATTTTAGTTATTAATGTTCATGACTTATGATATTATGTTTTACAACAGATTTTACCTAATGATCAGTTTATAAGCTTTTACTTATGATTTCAGCTATGAAAAGTCATGTGAATTCTATTGCCAAATCTTGGGTCACTATATTCAATTATAATAGTCAGTTTATGATTATGTATGCCTCAGATACAGTTTTTGGCATGCAGCTGTTACACTCATGACCTATTTGATTTATGCGCATGATTTCAATATTACTAGTGTATTTTAATTACCTTACATACTCTGTATATTCCAAGTACTAACTGAATACTCTATGCTATATCATTTCATGATATATGTTCAGGTGATCTATCTCAGTCTCGCCAATAGCTTGCTCCCATCTCAGTCAATTTCAACACCTATTTTGGGTGAGTCCATATTTTTTGAGGATAGTTAGTAGTTATTCTTTGTGTGTTACTTCAGTTGTCAGATTCTAGCAATCTAGTTGGGGAAGTTGTCGCATCAGCTGATTAGATGTTTTAGAGGATTTTTAGACATCATGTAGATGACTCAGTTTATCAAGGGTTGACTATGTTTTTGGCCTATGTTATATTTCATACTTCCACATATTCATGTTATCTTAATTTATGCTATAGTTATGTTCTTAAATTGCGATACATGTGCCATGGGTTAGCTTGGAGCCATTCGTGGTTCTAGGCTCCATGTCTCAATCCAGGGTCTCAGCTCGGGTCGTGATAAGCTTGATATTATAGAAAAGATTTAGGTGTGTCCTAGGTTGTTTGAAAGCTGCGTTAAGTAGAGTCTTTTCCATGGGTATGAAGCGTGCCACACTTCCGGGGAAGGGGCAACAAGATGTTTTAGGAAATGTCCCTTCTTTCATGATATATGTTGTGCGAAGAAGCACCGTACTATTCCTCTAACTTCTGTGATACGCATTTGAAAAAATATGCCTCTACGTCGAGTAAATGGTAGAAGAAAATAGCAATGGGAATGGCCATGACAATGGAAATGGAGACGGGCATCAGCAAGCACCACCAGCACCAGCGGTTCCTTTTTCTTAGCAGGTCACTCATACGGTGTTTAGACCGACATTTCAAATATTAGAACAGGCCATCACCGGTAAGGTCAACCATCAGGTGGTGGCCCATGCTCGCAGAATGGGAACGCAGCAGCAGTGAGAGGGCGAGATTTTCTCAAGATGAACCCACCTGAGTTTTTGGGGTCGAAGGTGGATGAGGACCCACATAAGTTCATTGAGGAAGTGCAGAGGATCAGCCATATTATGGGGGTGACCGGGAAGAAGAGTGCGGAATTAGCCTCCTATCAGCTAAAGGGGGTTGCTTACATACAGTTCCATCAGTGGAAGGAGAGTAGAGAAGTGGGAACAGCTTCTCTCAGTTGGGATGCATTTGTGTCTACTTTCTTGGATAGGTTCTCCCTAGAGAGTTGAGGGAGGAAAAGGCAGCAGAGTTCGTCAACTTGAAGCAGAACCACATGAACGTCCAAGAGTATGCCTTGGAGTTTACCCGGCTGTCTAAGTAAGTGCTGGAGATGGTTGTGGATCGCGGAATCATAAGAAAAAGTTTGTAAATGGAGTAGTAGATTTGCTGGTCAAGAAGTGCAGGACCACCATGTTGAATAGTGACCTAGATTTCTTCCGATTGATCATATACACCTTGTAGATAGAGGAAATATAGATGAAGGAAAACAAGAGATAGGCCATGAAGGCCAGAATAGGGAGCTATAGGCAGTTCCAACAGAGGTTCAATGGTGGGCATCGCCCTCAACCCCACAAGAGATCGTCAGACCTAGCTCCATCGACAATCAGTGTTCCGTCTAGATCGAGAGTAGATTAGAGAGGCAGAGCGTTAGGCACTAGTAGGTAGAGAAGCATATCAGGAAGCACGCTTTTCTAGCTTGTACATGGTTTGTATTGATGGTTGTTTCGGGTGTGGGAAGCCTAGGAATATGCTTAGAGACTGTCCTTTGGCCAGATAGCATGACGTAGATGTCGTTCCCCAGCTACTACTTCAGCATCCCAACAGCTCACCCGCCTCAGCAAGGAGCCTCATCTAGTTTAGGCGGTGGCCAGCGGTAACACAAATTCTATGCACTATCTTCTTGTCAAGAGCAAGAGGCCTCACATGATGTGGTCATTGGTATGTTACGAGTATTACATATTGATTTGTATGCATTGTTAGATCCAGGGGATGCCTTATCTTTTGTGACTCCTTATATTGTTGTTAGTTTCAGAGTCAGTCTTGAAAACCTATCAGAACCCTTCTTAGTCTCTACTCCTATCAATGAATTAGTTTTAGCTCGATGGGTATATAGAAATTGCCCTGTCAATATTCTTCAGAAAGTCACCTCTGCAGACCAAGTAGAGTTAGACATAACTAATTTTGATGTCATTTTCGATATGAACTTGTTATATGCATGTTATGCCTCAATCAATTGTAGAACCCATACGGTGGAGTTCTGATTTCCGGGTGAACCAGTTCAAGAGTGGAAGTGTAACTCAGTTATGCCAGTAGGTCACTTTTTTCCTATCTCAATGCCAGGAAGATGATCTCTAAGGGCTATGTGTACCTTCTAGTTGGGGTAGGATGCTACATCTGAGACCCTGACTCTTTAGTTAGTTCCTATAGTATGTGAGTATCCAGAGGTATTTTCAGATGATCTGCCAGGGGTCCCTCTCAAGTGGGTGATTGACTTTGGTATTGACCTTCTCCCTGATACGCAACCTATATCTATTCCTCCTTACAGAATTTCTCTAGATGAGCTAAAGGAGTTGAAAGAGTAGCTGAAAGATCTCCTAGTTAAGAGTTTCATCAGGCCTAGTAAATCCCTGTGGGGTGCTCCAGTTCTCTTTGATCGAAAGAAGGATGATTCACTTAGAATGTGCATTGATTATCGGCAGTTAATGATGTCACCCAAGCGCACGCAACTGCACGTGGTCGTCAAGTAATATAGGATTGTCAAGTCCAGATATCGTAGCCACAGGGACTTGTCAGTTTAATTGTTATAAGGTTGTCACTTTAATTTCACTAATCTACGAAACAAGTAAAATGAAGATTGTCTTGGAAAATTAAACTAATAAAACTTCAAATGTAAAAATTAACTAAAACGAATACAAGCTTGATTGTTTTTCGATAATGATGACACACTAGGGCACTAGCACATGGTTGGTTTTAGGTTGAGTTTTCTAGACATAATTAAACTAGCATGAATCATCCTACGATTGTTAGTTGCAAGTTATTATCCCATTTCTTGCCACTATTCCTAGCATCCAAGAACTATTTCATGAACCCTAATGCCTATATCCCTATGGTCGTAGGAGAACTATGAAATGACGATTATGCGTACTTGTAGTTCAACTAAATGGGGTTGAAGGGTATATCCCTATCCTCAATAATAACTTCTATCCTATCACCAATGGGTTCAACGGTATTTGAATTCCCGTTCTATATTTATTTTTAACCCTTTCGATTTCCTCTCCCAAGTTCAATTGAAAGCCAATAGATTACTTACACGATGATCAGTCTCATAAATAATAAATGAAAACAAATAAATACAAACAACCATAAAAGAAGAATCAAAACCATGTTCATTTAGTCAGTCAAACAATCAACCATTCACCACGGCCACAACCCTAGAATATGAGTTTAGCCACTCATAGACAAACGGAAAAACAAATACTTAGTTATAATCATGCGAAAAGACAAAGTAAAGAAGAGAAAACCTAGTTGTAGAACCTTGTCTTCCTTCCAAATGGCTTACAAGCTTTCATGAATGAACTACAGAAGAAAAATGAGTAAAGACTACTTCAAGAAGTCCAAAACTACTCCAAGAAATGAAACTACATAACAAACATCCTAAGACTTGTTTATAGATGAGCCTTTAAATGACGTTTCTGCCCTTCAAGACTTAGCTTAAAAATCAGTATTTTTCACCCTGGAATGGGTTTGGCGTGCCGCCCTTCCTATAACGCCACAGACTTAGTAAAATTTTCTATAATTTTCAGCTCCAGATAAGGCCTGGTGCACCGCCCCAGCCATAACACCAGCCTGAGATTTTTTATCTTAAGATTGAAGGCTGGTGCGAGGTGCCAGCCATAGCACTAGACTGAGATTTTATTTCTCTGATGTTTAGGACTTGATACGGGGTGCCATCCATAGCACCAAACCCGTTAAATTATGAAATCTTCATTTATTGCATCATTTTGAGCCCATTTTGCTTAGTTTCCTACTCAAATCAACTTAAATCGTTTGTTAGAGCATAAGACACACCCACATGAATTTAAGCATAAATTAAGGATTATGAACTCAAAATATGATCAAATATGGGTAAAAACATGGAAAATAGATATGAAAATATCCCCAACATCTCCACCCCACACTTAAAGCATTGTTCATCCTTGGACAATCCTTAAAAATACCTAAAATCATGTTTCACCATCACACTTGACACATCTATCAACTCATACTCAACCAATTAGCATAGAGGAAACATAAAGTGGTTTATCATCACACAACAATTCTTAATAAAGAACATAGAAAGATTTCACAATCAAGAACACACAACCTCTATAAATGACTCATCTTTTCAACACCAAGGGCAAAAATGTTTATGTGTGACACATGCTGCAACTAGTACACCGAATTAGACCTCTTGTGCCCCTCACTTTTAGTGATGTTCTTCTCTAAAATTCATTAATATAAGACATGAAACACAATAAGTAAGGCACACTCACACTCACAAATGATGTAATGCACCTATGCAACATTCCATAGGCTTACCCTTCATGTACATTAAGACTACCTAATTGCTTCAAGAGATTAAGATCACAAGGACGTTTCTTTGTTGTAACATCGGCTAAGGGGAGGGTTAGGATTGATATTTCATTTTATAGTGACTACCACCATAAGCACTATTAAGTTATATTTCACTTTTCTTATCCACCACCTCTTTCTTTACTTGTTCACCTTTCCTCTACTCACCCTTGTCTTTTCTTTTCATAACCCATTTTTCATTACTTGACTGCTAGTTTTCTAATCATAGAATAACTAATGATTTGCAATTAAAGTTCTTTTTTTCAATTCCCTAGCAGCAAGTATACGACACAATTTTTATGGAGCATCCCTTCTTCTCACTTTTCTTTTCTTACAAATTTTTTTCCTTAACATTATACTATGGTGGACCTTAACTTTCAAGTCTCAAAGTGCCTAAGACTACTTTGGAACAATAAGTCCGAGGTCTCACAAAAAAGAGGATTAAGCTATTATTGAGGCTAAAAAAGAATAAGGCTTTTAGGCTCAAAGGGATTAACTAGGGAGAATGACTAGGAAGGTAAAACAAATGCGGGAAACCATGGCTTTTCAAAGAAATCCCTTGATCATCTCTCAATTCCCTACCAACTAGTTATCCTACATACACTAAGGAAAGTTCTAGATGCTACAATATATACACACAAAATAATTCAGCTCACCTCTCATGGAAACAATAATCTAATCAGTTTCTAAAGCTACACATTCACACAATCATATTGAATTACAAATTAAGTTCATAATTAAGCCCTAAGGATATGTTGAGTCAAACTAAACAGATATGTGCATCTCTCATGGATTTTAACTCATGAAATGAAGATGACCACTCTATTTACTCTTAGCATAGCGACTAAGTAGAATATCAACAAGCATACAAGTAGATGTCCTATGATCAATCCTAAAAAATAAAATAAAAATGTGCCAAAACTTCCCTTAAGACGGTCTTCATCCTTCTATCATAGGAAAACGTCATTACTCCATGACTCAAACAAAACAAAAATTTTACTTAAAAATAAAGCAACCAACATAACACAGTCAAAACGAACATAACAAGTCAAACATCCTAGGCATCCAAGTAGTCAACATCATCATACTATCTATTATAATCTAAGAACTACAAATCATCAAGATACTGCTACCAGGAATATGATAATGTTAGGACCTACAAATATTGTAATTAAAGATCAATAGGAATGCTCACTATGATTTAGGGAAAGTGACATTTTGAAGATAGCTTTTAGGACTCGGTATGGTCACTATGATTTCATAGTTATGTCTTTTAGACTAAGAATGCTCCTACAGCTTTTATGGATTTGATGAACAGGGTGTTCAAGAATTATTTGCATATGTTCGTAATTGTCTTCATAGATGATATTCTCATATACTCTAGGAGCGAGGAGAAGCATGCCAATCATTTGAGATTATATTATAGGCTCTCAATGATCACCAGTTGTTTGCTAAATTCAGCAAGTGTGAGTTTTGGTTGAACTCAGTAGCATTTTAGGGTAATGTGGTATCTAGCAAGGGTGTGTAGGTAGACTCTCAAAAGATAGAAGTGGTGAAGAATTGGCCTAGACTGGTTAGTGCTTCGGATATTAGGAGCTGTTTGGGTTTAGCTAGCTACTACAAGAGATTCATTGAAGGATTTTCATCCATTACAGCACCGTAGACTAAGTTGACTGAGAAGAAGGTAAAATTTCACTAGTTGGAAACTTGTGATAAGAGTTTCTAGGAGTTAAAGACTTGACTCACTTCAGCTCCAGTATTAACCCTATCGGAGGGCACGGATGGTTTTGTTGTATATTGTGATACCTCTAGGGTTGGCCTTGGCTATGTGTTGATTCATCATGGTAAGGTCATTGCGTATGCCTCTAGTAGCTTAAGACTTATGAGAAGAATTATCTGACACATGACCTAGAGTTGGAAGCTATGATGATTGCATTGAAGATTTGGAGGCTGTCACGACCCGAACATAGGTCCGGAATGTGACACGGAACCTAGAACCACGAATGGTGCCAAGTCAACCCATAACATGAACATAACGGATAAAGAGCATAAATAAGCAAAAACTGATCAACTAAACATGAATAAGAGGAATTCTGCAAATATAATGATCATAAACAGAGTCAACACTGAAAAGTTAAGATTCTATATATTGTCTGAAAAACCTCTAACATAACTAAAGAGCTGATGGGACAACATCCCAACTAACTCGATAAAAGTCTATAATTGAAATAACAAAACAACAAACTAAACTAAATGTCCTCCGAAGATAAGGACTCACCAACATTGGCTAGACTAGACTCATATGGAAGCAGGACTAATGACGCGGCTGAGTCTGATCGCTCGAACTTGTATCATGAAACGATATAACATAGAGTATACAGTCAGCACTTTGAATGTACTGAGTATGCAACATATGTAAATACGGACTAATAAAATACATAAGAGTTCATAGGAGTAGGATAGTTCAAAACACGAAGTGATAATCATAACATAAACATGAGGGCTCAAGGTTTTCAAAACTATTCATAAACTAGTCATAATCGTAATCATAAGAGGAACCTTGCAAATCATAACTTGAGCCAAAGTATCAGAAACATGAAAGTGCATAAATTATAAGGGAACAATGGGAGGACTCGTCTTAACCGATACCATCATGATAGAGCTTAAATGATGCCCCATCTATCTCACTCAACTGGGCAGAGCCGCCACAAGCTTGCTAGGCAAGGGACGTAAATGGCGTGATATCACTAATAGGGACCCCATAGGATTAACCATGAAAATATACCAATGGTGGCATGTAGTTCTGAGACCTCAAATTTTACCTGAATGTTGGGCTTACTCTATGCTAGACACTACTCCTAAAAACATGCACGTGAGGGCTCATATAATTATCGTGAAATCATACATGATGTTCATGGGCTAGTTAAATCTTAACATACTTTATCATACTTGAAATACATGATTATCCATGAAACAAGGGCACGTGAGTTGGCCAAAATAATAAACTCATAATTAATGAAGAACATACATGCTTGAAAAAATCACCATACTTGAAATTCATAAATTCAAGAAGAGTACTTGTAGGAAATCATATCATAAATCATAAACCATAAATTAGGGCTTAAGAGGATCAAAATCATACTAGAATCATAAACTTGACTTTTCATGAAACTTGCATAATTGGTCATAATTTTATAAAAACTTGAAACCGTGAATTAATAATCAAAATAGGTATAAAATCTGTCCATAGATCTTAAAACATGCTTTGAAACATGATGGGAATTGGCCGAAAAATAACTCATATAGAATTTCATAAAATTAGAATAAAATTCCATAGGATCATGAACTTGATCTAGATCTTAAATTCATGGAATTGAGGAGAATTTTTTAGCATGATAGTGAAAGGAATTCTTATTCATAGCCCTACATACCTAGGTAAACTTAATCTACACTTGTCCTTGAAAGCCTAAGAGATTGGAGCAGAAATTGAAGGGCTTAAGCTTGATCTTCAATGGAAAACCTCTAAACTTGAATACATGGGAGTTGAATGAATTAGAATAGGTTCAACTCCCTTAATAAAAATTTTTCAGGGCTTAAAACGACGCAGTTTAGGACGTAGAAGCTTAGGATTTATGAAAATACCCTTAATGAATATTGTGGAAAATAAGCATTGCCAGTTGTCATGAAACTCACCATGAGTCGTACGATGAAGTGATGACTAGTGGTCACCTCCCGTTGTCACCACTGGTCGTAGGACTGTTCCTGAGGATCAAATCACGGATGCCCACAATGAGTTGTTACATGACACCATGGGTCGTAACACCACTCGTTGTCATTAAGCCTTAACTCTCACTTTCTCTGAATTTTTACACGGGTTATAAACCAAGACTCGATGTTTACTACCACGGGTTGTAACACCGTTTGTGACAACCTATCCATACACAGAACTTCCAAACCACAACCCTTATCATGACTCATTGTTTCCCATAGCGAGTCATACCACGATCCGTCCTTTCCAACCGTGGAGATCTTGTGTCTCACCACGACTCCTGATCACTAGTCCTACCCACACACCATGAGTCATTGACTCATGGTATGGGCATCCAACTTCAGAATTCCACCATGAATCCTGTCATGGTCCGTTACTTCTCACCATGACTTATACCAAGAGTCATTCTGAGGCAAAAATGCAGATTTTTCTACCGAACTCATTTTCAATTCTCTCATCTAATCTTAGTAACTTTCGGGATATTACAATATCTCCCCCTTGTAAATATCCGTTCTTGAATTTAGAATAAACATACTGAAAGGACAGGGAAAGGAACTATAATCCCAAATACTGAACATCAGGAGTTGAAAACTGACAGAGTTACTGACTCCGGAATGATATATATGGTTGAACTGAATTCATGAATCACATATACATGCATTAACATGAAAAGAATGGAGAGACATGAACTAGACATGAAACTGAATAGAGTACTAATGAGGAAATTGATACCTCATGTTGGAATTGAGTCGGAAGGAAATAAATGCAGGTATCTAGCCATTATATCTGCTTCGACCTCCCACATAACTCCTTCAACAAGCTGATTCCTCCATAAGATATTCACTGAAGTTACTTTTTTGTTCCTCAACTTCTGAACGTGATGATTAAGGATTTCAACTGGAACCTCCTCAAAGCTAAGGTTATCCCTCATATCTATGCTCTCCACTGGGATAACCAAAGTTGGATCACCAATGCACTTCTTTAACAATGATACATGGAAAACCGGATGTACTGAAGACAACTCCAATGGTAGCTCCAACTCATAGGCCACCTTGCCAACATGTCTCACAATCCTATAGGGACCAATATATATGGGACCATGCTTCTCTTTCTTTCCTTACATCATCACTCCCTTCATAGGAGACACCTTCAAAAACACCCAATCATCAACTTTAAACTCAACTCTCCTCCTCACATCAGAGTAGGACTTTTGATGACTCCGAGCTTTTTTAAACCTTTTCTTTATAAGATGAACTTTCTCCATAGTCTCATGAACTGAATCTGGTCCTACCATTGTAACTTCACCTACCTAAAATCAATGAATAGGTGATCTACACCACCACTCATAAAGAGCCTAAAACAGAGCCATCGGTAACTGTTGTTATAAGTAAACTTGATAAGAGGTAAATGATCATCCCAACTACCCTTGAAGTCAATCACAAATTCTCTCAACATTTCCTTAAGAGTCTGAATAGTCCACTCAGCCTAACCATCTGTTTGCGGGTGAAAAGTTATGCTAAGCTTGAACTAACTACCAAGTCCTTTCTAAAATGATCTCAAAAAGTGGGAGGTAAATTGAGTACCTCTATCTGATATGGTGGAAAAGAGAAATCCATGCAACCAAACTAACTCCAAAATGTACAATTTAGCATAATCCTCCGGTGAGTCGGTAGTTTTGACCGGTAGAGTATGGGATGTCTTAGTTAACCTGTGTACCACCACCCACATAGAGTCATACTATCGGCGAGTGTCAGACAACACTATAATGAAGTCCATATTGATTTCGTCCCACTTCCACTTAGGGATACTGGTGTCTTGTAGAACACCTCTGAGTCTTTGATGCTCCACTTTCACTTGCTGACAATTCAGACACTTAGCCACAAACTCCGCTATGTCTTTCTTCATGCCATTCCAACGATAGACTTCCCATATGCCATGATATATCTTGGTGGCACCTGGGGGATAGAATAATGCGATCCATGAGGCTCATGCAACATCCATTCTCTCAAGTCGTCAACATCTGAAACTCACAAATGACCCTGATATCGAAGCACACCATCTCTCCCTTTGGAGAAGACCTCCACCTTCTGATGTTGAACTGCTTCTTTCAACTTCACCAAAATGGGATCCTCATCTTTCCTAGCATTGATCTCAGTCAATAAAGAGGATTCTGACCCATTCTGAATAATGACACCACTATCTGATGAGCCAACCAGCCTAACCATGCAAATCTATGCACATCCTTCACCAATTCTTTCCTTCCATCTTCCACATGAGAAATGCTCTCCATGGACAACCTACTAAGGGCATCTGCCACTACATTGGCCTTGTTTGGATGATAAAGGACACTCATGTCATAATCCTTGAGTAGCTCTAACCATATCCTTTATCGAAAATTCAAATCCTTCTGAGTAAAAACATACTATAGGCTCTTGTGGTCTGTGAACACATCCACTTGGACCTTGTACAAATAGTTTCTCCAAACCTTAAATGCGAATACCACCGCTGCCAATTCCAGATCATGCATCTGGTAGTTTTTCTTATGAGTCTTAAGCTTTCTAGAGGCATAGGCAAATGACCTTACCATGTTGTATCAAAACACACCCAAGACCAACCATAGAGGTATCAGAATACAGAACGAATCCATCTGTATCCTCAGGTAGGGTCAATACTAGGGATGAAGTGAGTTGAGTCTTTAACTCCTAAAAACGCTTCTCACAGGCATCCGAACAATGAAATTTGACTTTCTTCTGGGTCATCTTAGTGAACGGTGCTGCAATGGATGAAAATCCTTCAACAAACCTCCTGTAATAGCTAGGAAAACCCAAGAAACTCTTTATATCTAAAGGATTAACTGGTCTTGACCAATTCTTTACATCTTCTATCTTTTGAGAGTCCACATACAGACCATCTCTTAACACCACGTGGCCAAAGAAGTCTATCAAATCAAACTAAAACTCACACTTGCTGAATTTAGCAAATAGCTAGAGATCCTTAAGAGTCTGTAGCACAATCCTCAAATGAGCGGCATGCTCCTCCTCGCTCTTAGAATATGTGAGTATATAATTAATGAAGACGATCTCGAACATGTCCAGATATGATTTGAACACCCTATTCCTCAAGTCCATAAAAGCTGTAGGAGCATTCATTAGTCTAAAAGACATAACTACAAACTCGTAGTGACTATACTGAGTCTTGCGGGATGTCTTTGGAATGTCATTCTCCCTAACTTTGAGTTGGTAATATCCAGATCTGAGGTCTATCTTTGAGAAACACTTAGCACTCTGAAGTTGGTCAAACAAGTCATCAATTCTAGGGAGGGGATACTTGTTATTTATTGTAACCTTGTTCAACTACTGGTAGTCAATACACATATGAAGAGAACCATCTTATTTTTAAAACAAAGAGAACTGGTGCACCCCAAGGGGACTTGCTAGATCTGATGAATCCCTTATCTAGAAGATCTTTCAATTATTCCTTCAACTACTTTAACTCAGCTGGAGCCATTCTATAAGGTGGAGTAGATATAGGCTGCGTACCAAAATTTGATGTCGTCCAAATTACACCTCATAATGAGATATAAAGCGGTCGATATAAAAAATAGAACCCAATCAAGGCTGGGGTTGAATCCCATGAGGAATATGGTGAGGATCTTAGTTAATGCGTTTAATTAATACTATTGGGTTACTTATTTCCTATGGTGGAATTGTATAAAGAAATAACAGAAAATTGTAGAGAAATGAGTAGATCGTTAATTAAATTCGATTGCATTCAAAAAGTGATTTGACTAGGATTGTGTCCCCCATGAATTCTTAAGACAAGGCATTTTATACTAGTGATCCATTCCGGTGCATAAAATGTAATATCGATAAGTTAACTTTACCTGAATGGTAGGTACCCTATTTAGATGATGACCACCATGCAACTTTTATCTGTATGCGGATATATACTTGATTTACCCTTACCCTTAATATCGGATTAGCTATTCCCTGATAAGGTCAAGCTATTAGATAAGGGTTGATAGCCTCATATCTCAGTTGTTAATCCATTTCTCCATTCATCACTCCCCTTGATCCAGTGAGTAAGAAGAAGGAAAATTCTAATATTTTCAATTCTTAAGAAACAATTAAAACGAAGGAAAAAACAATACATGCATAAACCCTATTAAAGATTCAGTAAGTATTTTTGCCTGTGTTAATTCATCATGGTTCCCACAACCCTAGTTTTGGGTTTAGCTACTCATGCTTGAAAGATTACAATTAGAAATTAGAGAGGAAATCATAATTTCAACTTACAATAATTCATAGAAGAAACCACGCGTCTTGAATAAATCAACAAGAATCTAAGTTATTACTCCAAAGTCGTTTGAATCACTGAATTCAAGAACAGAGTTATGAAACTTGTTTCTTGAACCTTAATGTTAACCAACAACTCGAAAAATACAGTAGAATGTCGTAAAAATGCATAAACTGCAAAAATAAACCTACATAAAGTATTTATAGACTTAGACAATTCCTTTCCCAAATTAAAAAAGAATGCAGGTTGGCAGTGATAATGACTCGTGAGGTATCCTAACGAGTCATGGCAAGCTAGGATTGCTCGTGCTCAATATACAAATTCTTCTAGACAACAAGTCACCTAACAACTCGTCAAATGAATGAACAAATCGTTAGGTCCCTGTTACTTCTGAGCTTTGAAATTTCCAGTGTTGAGGACGAATGCACCTACCCGTTCGCGACGAGTCTTCTAGTCTCATAATGACTCCGTAAGTCTTTCGTTGTGTCTCCCAGGCCTTTTTTCTCATTTAAAACTCCCAGTCCTCACGACTCTCCTAAAAACTCATTGCCAGACAAGACGAGTCATGCTGTCAACTCGTGGTCACCACTGTTTCTATTTCGAAATCTTCTTCTCTCAACAGCTCAACGAATGAGTTGTCAAGTGACATGACGACTCGTTACCTTGCTGGCAATCCATACTTTAGGCCAATCTAGCCTCATTAGGCCCATTTCACTATCCGAACCTATTTTCCTACAACACTCAATAAAAACACATTATATGTGTATCAACATACCAGGGATTAGCATATTTTCTTAATTTTAAGCATTGAAAGCGCCATAAAATCATGGCACATCAGTATCAAGAAAAAGGTCAATACCAAAGTTAATCTCCCGCTCGGGAGGGACTCCTGGTAGACCATATGGGAGGACCTTTGCATACTCACATACAATAGGGTAGACTGAATAGTCGGGGTCTCAGATGTAGCATCCTCAACCCGAACTAGATGGTACATTCAACCCTTGAAAATTATATTTTTGGCCTTAAGGTAGGAAATAAAGTGACCTGCAGGCACAACTGAACTAACCTTCAATTCTAGGACTAGCTCACTCGAAAATCGAAACTCTACCATACGGGTTCCACAATTCACTGAGGCATAATATGCATGCAACCAATCCACACCAAAGATAACATCAAAATCAGCCATGACTGACTCTACCTGATCGGCTAAGATGACTTTCTGGAAGATTGTAATAGGGTAATATTGTATGCTCGTCGAGCTATAACTGAGTCACCAACTAGAGTACAAACTGAGAAGGGCCCTGATAGGATTTTTGGACTAATTTAGAAACTAATAGAAACATAAGGTGTCACAAAAGATAAAGTAACTCCTACATCTAATAATGCATACACATAAAGATGAAATACTCACAACATACCAGTGATAACATCTGGAGAGACCTCCTGCTCCTGACAAGGCTAGAGGGCATAAAATCTATTTTGACACTGACCACCATCTACACTAGTTGATGCATCCTATTGAGAAGGCTGTGCTACTAGAGGTGTTACTGAACTGGTAGTCTAGGCACAAGCTCTATTATTCCCTTCCTAGCAAAAGGACACTCCCTATGCATGTGCTCGGGTTTTCCACACCCGAAGTAAACATCTGATCCAACTCAACACTCTCCTATGTGGTTCTTAACACATTTTCTACAGACTGAAAAGGTTCTCTCTACCGGTGTGATCCTCTGTCCCCTCAAACCTAACACCCCGTTCCTTTGATCACCCCGAGTTCTAGATGGGATACTGGCTGATGATGGTGCCGGGGCCGATGACCTCTAGTGGGACTGCTGATGATTTCTGCCACTGGCCCTCTGTTGGAAAAACCCAAAGTTGCCTGTGCTAGCCCTCTTGGCCTTTCTCTCCCTTTCCTTCTTCTGATCCGCCTCAATCTGCTGGGAGTATATCACCAATCGGGAGAAATAAAGATCATTGTTCAACATTGCGGTCCTACACTCCTTGACCAGCAAATCTAACACCTCATACACAAACCTGTTCATATGGGCTCTCTGATATGCAACTATCTCCAGCGCATACTTGGACAGCTGGGTGAACTATGGTGAACTCCAAGGCATACTCTTGGATAGTCATATCATTTCCTCAAGATGACGAACTCTGCCGCATTTTCCCCCCTCAACTTCCTAGGGAAAATCTATCTTAGAAGGTTGTCATGAACTCCTCCTAGCTCACCTCAACTGCGCCCACTACTCTACCGTCCCTCCACTAATGATACTAAATATAAGAAACCCCTTCAGTTGATAGGAGTCTAAGTCTATACTCCCTTCTCCGGTCAACCCCATAATCTGGGTGATCTTGTGTATCTCTTCCAAAAACTCATGTGGGTCCTCATAAACTCTTGACCCAAGGAACTCAGGGGGATTCATCTTGAGGAAATCCCAAACTCGAGCCACTGCTGCACTCCCATTTTGAGGGACATGGGCCACTGCCTTCTAGTTGACCTGAGCGGTCAAAGCCTGCACCAATATTTCAAAAGCTTCCCTAAACTTAACATGAGAGACCTGCTTGGGTAAAGGACTTGCTGGTGCTGGTGAGGCTTTCTAGTGTCCATCTCAATTGCCATCTTTATGACCATTTCCATTGTCATTTCTTCTACCATTTACTCAATAAGGAGGCATGATTCTACCAACGCATATAGCATGAGTTAGAAGGATATAAAAATACTTAATCGCACAACATATATCATGAAAGAATGGAAATTTCCTAAAAGATCTTTTAGCCTCTTCGTCATAAGTGTGGCATGCATCACACCATGAAAAAGACTACTTAATATGTCTTTCAAACACCCTAGGACACTTCAAAACCTGGCTCTAATACCAAGAATTTCATGACCCGAACATAGATCTGAACCGAGACACGAATCCTAGAACCATGCATGGCTCCAAGTCGACCCATGGTATGAACATAAAGGCTAAAAAGCATAAATTAACGAAAACTGATCAACTAAGAATTAATAAGCAGAAGTTTGCACACATAATGATCATAAATAGGGTCAAGACTGAAAAGATGAGATTCTGCATATTGTCTGAAAAGCCTTTAACATAACTGAAGAGCTTATGGGACAACATCCCCAACTAGCTCAATAAAATTCTGTAACTGAAATAACAAAACAACAAACTAAATTGAATGTCCTTAAAAGATGAGGACTCACCAACACTAGCTAGATTGGACTGAAACAAAAGCAGGACTAATGGCGCGGCTGAGTGTGATTGCTCGGACCTTTATCATGAAACAATACAGCATAGAGTATGCGGTCAGTACTTTAAAAGTACTAAGTATGCAAGGTAAGTAAAATAGAATAATAAAATACATAAGAGTTCATAAGAGTAGGACAGTTCAACACATGAAGTGATAATCATAACATAAGAGGAACCTTGTAAATCATAAACTAGTCATGATCGTAATCATAAGAGGAACCTTGTAAATCATAACTTGAGCCAAAGAATCGTAAACATGAAAGTGCATAAATCATATGGGAACAATGGGAGGACTCGTCCAAACCGACACCATCGTGATAAAGCTTACATGATGTCCCACCTATCTCACTCAAGTGGGCAGAGCTGTCCCAAGCTTTCTAGGAACGGGACATAAATGGAGTTATATCACTAATAGGGGCCCCGTAAGGTTAACCATGAATATATACCTACAATGGCACATAGTTCTGACACCTCGGAGTTTACCCAAACACAGGGCCTACTCGGTGCTAGACACTACTCCATAAAACATGCACATGACAGCTCATATAATTATTGTGAAATCATACATGAAGTTGATGCGCTAGATAAATCTTAACATACTTGATCATACTCGAAATACATGTTTAGCCATGAAACAAGTAACTGTGAGTTGGCCAAAATCATAAACTCATAAATAATGAAGAACATACACGCTTGAGAAAACCACCATACTTGAAATTCATAAATTCAAGAAGAGTACTTGCAGAAAATAATATCATAAATCATAAACCATAAATTAGGGCTTAAGAGAATCAAAATCATAATAGAATCATAAACTTGACTTTTCATGAAACTTGCATAATTGGGCATAATTTTCTAAAAACATGAAACCATGAATTTATAATCATAAGAGGTATAAAATCTGTCCATAGATCTTAAAACATGCTTTAAAACATGAAGGGAATTGAACCATAAATAAATCATAGAGAATTTCATAAAATTAGAATAAAATTACATAAGATTATGAACTTGATCTAGAACTTAAATTCATGGAATTGAGGAGAACTTTTTAGCATGATAGTGAAAGGAACTCTTATTCATAGCCCTACACACCTAGGTAAATTGAATCTACACTTGTCGTTGAAAGCCCAAGAGATTGGAGAAGAAATTGAAGGGCTTAAGCTTCATCTTCAATGGAAAAGCTCTAAAATTTAATGCATGGGAGTTGAATGAATTAGAATAGGTTAAAATACCTTAATACACTTCTTTCAAGGCTTAAAACAACATAGTATAAGACCTAGGAGCTTAGGATTTACAAAAATACCTTTAATTAAAATCCTTGAAAATAAGCATTGTAAGTTGTCACGACTCTCACCATGAGTCATACCATAAAATGACGACTCGTGGTCACCTCCCATTGTCACCACTGGTAGTAGGACTGGTTCCTGAGGATCAAATGATAGACTCCTACAATGAGTCGTAACACGTCACCATGGGTCGTAACACCGCTCATTGGCACTAAGCCTCAACTCTCACTTTCTTTGATTTATTCTATTGGTTACAAACCGCGAATCATGGTTTCCTACCATGGGTCATAACACCACTTGTGAAAACTTTTCCATTAAAAAAACCTCTAAACCACGACCCTTATCACGCCTCAATTACCATAACAAGTCGTACCACGATCTGTACTTTAAAACCCTAGCAACCCAACATCTCACTATGACTCCTAACCATGAGTCATACCCATGCACCATGACTCAAGGTGTGACTCATGGTCTGGGCATCCAACTTCAAAATTCCACCATGACTCCTCCCATTGTTGGTTACTTCTCACCACGACTAGTACCATGAGTCGTTCTGAGGCAAAAATGTAGATTTTTATACTGAAACTCATTTCCAATTCTCTCATCTAGTCTTAGGAACATTTACGGTATTATAGAGTCACCATTTGTATGGGTTCATGTGAATGTGTTCATGGACCACAAGAGCTTTCATTATGTGTTCACTTAGAAGGACCTAAATTTGAGACAAATGAGATGGCTAGAGCTTCTCAAGGACTATGACATGAGTGTCCTTTATTATCCGAGAAAGGAAAATATGGTGGTGGATGCCCTTAGTAGATTGTCCATGGAGAGTGTGTCCCACGTTGAAGATGGGAGGAAGGAGTTGGTGAAGGATATTCATAGGCTTGATCGTTTAGGGGTTCAACGTGTTGACACGATTGATGGTGGGGTCATTGTTCAGAATCGGTCTGAATATTCATTGGTCACTGTGGTTAAGGCTAGACAGGATGAGGATCCTATCCTGGTAAAGTTGAAGGAAGAGGTACGGAGTCAGAAAGTGGAGGCCTTCTCCCAAGGGGGAGATGGTGTGCTTCGATACCAAGTTCAGTAATGAGTTCCAAATATTATTGATTTAAGAGAGTGGATGTTGTGCGAGGGTTATGGATCCTGATATTCTATCTATTTATGCGCCACCATGATGTACAGTGACCTAAGGGAAGTCTATTGGTGGAATGGAATGAAGAAGGACATAGAGCAGTTTGTGGCTAAGTGTCAAAATTGCTAACAACTGAAGGTTGAGCATCAGAGACCTAGAGGTACGCTTTAGGATATTAGAATTCCTACTTGGATGTGAGAAGAGATTAATATGGACTTTACTATAGGATTTCCTTGTACCTGCGGACATTATGACTCTATATGGTTGACTATGGACAGGTTGACCAAATTAGACCACTTCTTACCAGTTAAAACAACTGATTCATCTAAGGATTATGCTACATTATACATTCGGAAGTTAGTTTGGTTGCATGGTGTTCCTTTTTCATCATCTCAGATAGGGGTACTCAGTTCACCTCTTAGTTTTGGAGACGTTTCAGAAGGATCTTGGTACTCAGGTAAAGTACACAACACTCAATCACTACAATATAATACAGGGACTGTGTCAAGTACACTTACACTCACAAAGAAGTTCACACAGTGCGCATAAAAAACCATAAGCTTTCCCTTAGTTTCTATATCTCAGTTGGTTATAGAATTGCATTCGTATCACGCTAGAACTTTTTTAAGCTTGTAATGTAGGCTTGAGCACGGGTATGGTAGATATGGACATAGTGACTCAACCCTCCTTGATATTACACTAACATTGGCTCTACTTAACCTTCTTTTAATTTTTCTCCCTTTCTCCTTTGTTTTCTTTATTTCTTTTTTCCTTCAAAACCACGGGTGCGGGCTATTCTTTTTCACTTTCTCTTTTTAATCCTTTTTATGCTCTTTTATGAATTCTTCATCAAGTATACAAATTTATTTCTCTTTTATATCTAAGCACACTGCACCCACCCTTTTGTTCACGTTATTCAATCCTTTTCCATACTCCTCTTATTTACCCCTATAATAGCCACCCTCAACTTAGGCAATTTGCTTGAGTTGAAGTTCACAATGTCCATGGAGGGACCAGGGCTAAAACAGGTTCAGTATAATTAAAGCAGGAAGGCGAATTGGTTCCACAATAAAAAGGGTCAATATCGGCTCAAATTCAGGATCAAGGGATAATCATACTCATTTGGTCGGTCATTTAGGCTAACTATACTATTCTGAACAATGGCCTATGATCATCTCCTAATCAACTATCTTATAACCTTGGTACGACTAACCAGAAAAGTTCTAGATTGTGTACACACTGTGGGACTGACACTAAATACCTCACCACACAATGCACAGGACAACATCATCACTACCAAGTGCTAATTCATGCATAGTCACACAATGGTAAACACATTCACAGTATTAATGCCATGCCAAGATTCACAACGCTCATACTTATATACTTAGAACCAAACACATAAAATTTAGGAGGGGTGTCATTCACCTGCTTCAACATGACAAACTTATCAAAAAAAATTTCATGTAATTTGACCTCCCTAAGTTCAATTGACATGAAACAAAACACAGACCACAAAAAACCTAAACATGCCAGTTCTACTAGATAAAGTACACCCGAGGGAAAAGATATCTGGTTAAGAAAAACCCTCAGGTTATGTTTAGCAAAAACCCATGTATGACCACCCACCCCCACCAAAAACGCATGTGACGTCCCCGACATATATGAAAAGTAAAACATGGAAATAGGGAACATACCTGTGCGACCTAGATGCCTGTGGCCTAGTCGGTAGACGGCGCAAATGCACCCCCAATCTCCTCTCCTATTGAACGGGGGACAATCAACTCACTCTATGAACCAACATAGTTCGTAACCTCTCCACGAGCTCTAGAGGCATCAGACTCGATCCTTATCTCTGAATAGCTTCAGTGCCGCCTCTATGTCTCTTTTCTCCCATTTCTGCTCGCGTAGCAGATCACCACTCACTTTCGCTCACCTCCTCTCGAGCTCTCTTCCCTTTGTCATGATCGACCAGCTCCTCTGTGATGAAATTAACTACCATAGGTAGCTCCTCCTTACTCTTATCCTCTACTACCGGGAGCACAGTCAGTGTTATGGCTAGTATTGGCCGTGCGGACAACTCTCGCAACTCAACTCTAAGGGCTTCCACCTCCGCATACCATCGGATCAGCTCAAGGGCCGGTAACTGAGAAATGCACTCATCCATCTAATTTTGAAGGCGTACAATATTTCATGCCATGTCCTAGATAGTCCTCTAATTCCTTCGTCACCCAAGGCTTAACCTGCTCCATTAGCACTTTCACCTGAAGTGCCATCTGAGCCTGCTTCTTTTCGGCCTTCGCCAACCTCCTAGCCATGTCAGTAAGAAAATCCTAGGATATCGTGACTAGGCCGACTAGTAAGGAGATGTTGTAACGAGTGTATAAGCTGCTGGTGTAGTGGAGGATGACTCTAGGATCTCGGCAGGTAGTGTTGTATCTGCTGCAATGGTAGCATCAGGATGGCTACCAGTCTCATGGGCTGCTGACGACTCTGTCTCAATTTCTATAAACCTAGCAGCATCACTCTAAGGACCACCACTCAATGCCTCAACTAGTAGTATGGCCCCTGCGAATATGGTTGTCTGACTCTTGGCCCTAGATACCTAGTTCGTATCATCTCTAATCAACCCGATGTCTATTATATTGTGCACCTCCACTTTCTAATCTATGGATGGAAACTCTGGGAACTAAGACTCCTTACAAAGTTGAGCTTTGAGGCATGGTAAGGTGATCCTTTTGCTAGCAATAATGGCTCTCTCCCGGATCTCCTCCGCTATATACTTTGGGAAGTTGATAACATAGCCCTCCATGATACTAGCTACCAGTGCAGCTTGTTCTGGTGATACAAAATTATCATTGCTAGTTGGTACAAGCCTGTATCACACTAACGACCACCAAAATTTGGCCTTAAAGTTTAGTGTGGCCTTGTTTATCTGTACCTTCGGGCCATTCAACCATTCTACTGATGGCCCCCAAATGGGCAATGATTTGAGCCAGCCATGTATACTGTCTTTTTCTATCCTCATGGCTCAACTTCTTGGTCTTGATTTTCTGTAGCTCACTCAGCCGATGATTGAACTCAACTATGTTCATTGGGGGCTCATACTCAAGACCATATAACATATTGGAAATGGTCTGCACATAAATGTCCATTGGAGTCTCCCTTACCATCACCCGAGTTAGTGTAGGCCATTTCCTCCATTCTTTGCCTCCTAGGACATGATGTTGTAGTGTGTCCGCATATGCTGCATAGAATTCTCTGACCAATAGTGGACTATAGCTGCTGGATGGCTCACTCAACCATCCAAATCAGTATTTATCAATAGTGCTTGAATGTCGAGAGGTCCTTGAACCCTATAGTGACCAGCCTTGGTTACTCGTAAATGCTCCGCTTTGGGTGGCCCTTATTAGTGGGAGCGATGTCCCTGTTATAGATTTATGCATGCCCGGAACACACCACCTCCTCACCATTCTTCGAGGCTGCTCTGTAGATGTATGGGAGGTCTCAGTCTCCTCATTAGCAATGCTTTCCTATTAGGCATGATATTTGTTGTCATCCTCATCATTCGGGGCTGATATCCTGACAATTCCTTACTCCCGGCTAGGTAGGTCCCTTGCGAATGGAGTCGGAAAAGCAACCATGGATGTTGGATTAATAGGGTGTTTAGTCCTAGCCCTGGTCGATCGCCGCTCGAGATGTTCTTGAAATATCTAATATTCCTCAACTGAGCCACTTGACTCTTTAAGGATGATGGCTCGTCTATTAGTCTGCGAGTCGAGGGCTGGTCCTTCTCCTGCCCCTATTTCTTAGTCAGACCCTTCTTGGGAGTTCCTTTTGGTGCCATTGTACCTGTGAATAGTCTTTAGTATCCAAGATGAGAGTATATGAAAAGGTAAAATTAGTTACTACCTACAGACAGGATGGGAGACCTAACGAATCATTGCCACTGGCAACGACTTGTAAAGTCATCCGTTGTCTGTAGGTCCAAAATCTCATTTATTTCCAGTAGACTTAACGACTTGACCTAATGAATTTTTGCATGTGTCAATGAGTCGTTAAGTTATTCATGGTCTGTAGCTTAGAGCTTCAACACAATTTTTGTCCCACTCATGATGAGGCACATCACGAGTCATGAGGTGATACCACAACTCGTTATGTGACTCGTGCTTAAGAGTTCCATTACCAGTACTATATGTCAATGGTGACGAGTCATGTAACGACTATTTAGGAACGCCTACAAATCATTACATGAGGCGTCATCACTGAACAACCTGTTAAACCCTATTTTATATCAAAATTTTGATGGGTTACTCAGACTTCACCCAGATCGTATGTTATACACTTTCATTTCGGTGGGAGTTGGGTGGGAAAAACAATCAAAGCCCGCTGACTCAATGGGTGTAAGAAACCCAAGCCAACCAGTACTCAAACTCAACTAGAAATTACTCATTGAAGCAATCACAGACCATTTTACTTCTAACGTTTCAGTGATCATAATTTTAAACAACTAATTACACGGTAATTTAGGGTTTTAATGTTGGGAACCTAATTTACATATGGATCACATTTACAAGAAAGAGGAGGTTGAAATTAATACATCAAACATTTTTAATACTCACAATTTCCAGGATAAAAGATTAGACTTTGAGGAGTGATGGGTGCAATCGTGTGGGCAATGATGGTGATGTTCGACTTCTATGCAGGTGATTGTGGGTTCGAACTTGAGCAGGTATGTGTGTGTTTGGAGATGTAAAGTTATTAGGGGAGAGGGAAACGGTTTGATAGAGGTTGGTGTTTGAAATGTGGGTCAAGTTGTCAAAATCGTGGGTTTTATATGATTTAACCTTCAATTTACCAAATTTATACGTGGGTCGGGTTGGGTGATTTAAATTAATTCAGATGCACCACGACCCAGGTAATGAGTCATTTCAAAATTCATGACTCATTATGCTATTCATTACTTTAGTAAAAAATAGAAAGCTTACATGGGACCTAATGACTCAGGCAACAACTTGTGGTATTACCCAACGAGTCGTGTCTTGATTCGTTAGCACTATACTCTAGTGGACATTTAGTAGTGTCAGGATGAGTAACTTGACGAATCATTCAGTGACCTCACGATTCATTGAGTCACTCGTCATTGTCTTTTGGACTGTATTGTTTCAGCTTCTCTGGCCACGACTGGTCTTGACAAGTCATTCAGTCAGGTAACAACTCATCCTATGCTTTCTGGCACTAGAATCTAATGTTCTGAATTTTGGTGCTAGCTTCAGATTTCTCTTCCTAATCACCTGCACATGTCAATACACATAAATACTATACTAGTATTACAATTACAACTTGGGTTTTCTCACAAGAAGTGCCTGATTTATCATCGCGGCACGACACGGGTATCTTGATTACTCAGACTTCACAAAGATACCTCCATGGTTTGCCAGCACCTAATTTAATATCGCGGCACAATGGTAGTCCTCTGATTACTCAAACTTTACCCAGAGCCCAAAGGTCCGCCAGTTTAATTTCTTCAGTCTTCCCCAGATATGCTTTCACCCATTGGCCATTCACTTTGAACCATTTTCCTTCATGATTTTCCAATTCAATTTCCCAATAGAAGAATACTTGGTCCTCTCGAAATGGTTCCAACCATTTGGACTTCAACTTGCTAGGAAACAAGCGAAGCCTAGAATTAGATAGCAACACCATATTTTCAAGGCTGAACTCTCTCTACTAAATCTTCCAGTCATGCTGCATCTTCATCCTAATTTTATAAATTTTTGAACTTCAGTAGGATTTCTGACGAAACTCATTTAGGTCATTCTACTAATCAAGCCTCAAGTTCATTGCATTTCTCCAATTCAGATTCAGCTTCTTGAGCGCCCACATAGCTTTGTGGTCAAGTTCGACCGGAAGATGAAACATTCTTTCCCATACACAAACTGATAAGGATACATACCTATAGGGGTTTTGAATGCAGTCCGATAAGCCCATAATGCATCATCCAGCTTCCTAGACCAATCTGTCCTGTTAGTATTCACAGCCTTCGCTAAGATGGTCTCTATCTCTCGGTTGGAGACCTAAACTTATCCACTAGATTGTGGATGATAAGGTGTTGCCACCCTATGTTTCACCCTATATTTCTCAAGCAAAGTCCGAAACAACCAGTTGTGGAAGTGCGAACCCCCATCACTAATGATGGCTCTAGGAGTCCCGAATTTGGCGAAAATATTCCCCTTCAAGAACATTGTGACACTCTTACTTTCATTGTTTGAAAGTGCAATTGACTCCACCCATTTAGAGACATATCCCACAGCTAAAAGTATGTTGTTTCATCCTATTTGAGCTCACAAATAGGCCCATGAAGTGAATGCCCCTAACGTCAAACAACTCAATGATAAGGATGGGAGTAAGAGGGTGCTCATGCCTCCTTGCCTTTGGCATGCATCACATGCCTTTTCAAAATCATGTGCATATTGGTGAATGGTTGGCCAATAGTATCCACATTGCAGAATTTTATGGGCTGTGTGAATCCCGCTGTGATGGCTCCCAATAGGAGATGAGTGACAAGCCTCCATATGCTCAATATTTTAGCCCCGGCCACACATCTACGAATTATCCCATAAGCATATATGCGAAATAAATAAGGCTCATCCTAGAAAAACATCCGCACATCATACATGAATTTCTTTCACTAGTGAAAAGATAAATCTTTCGGTACCATGTCACTCACCAGATAATTAGTAAAGTCTACAAACCATGGGATGAGATCTTGGAAAGTATCCAAAACCTGATCGTCGGAGAATGTGTCATCTATATCAAGCTCATCTCGAAGTGCTGCATCTGCTCTAATCTCGACAAGTGATCCTCCACCTGATTTTCGGTCCCCTTTCGGTCTTTACCCTCAAACTCGAACTCTTGCAGCAACAAAATCCATCGAATCAACTGTGGCTTGGCATCCTTCTTTTCCATCAAATATCTCAGAGTTGCATGGTATGTATGAACTATCACCTTAGTTCGAAGCAAGTAAGCCCGAAACTTCTCGAATGCAAATACCACAACCAATATCTCTTATTCCATCACGGTATAATTCTTCTAAGTTGCACTAAGTGCCTTGCTAGAATAATTAATTGGATGAAAAATATTTTCATGACCTTGGCCCAAAACAGCTCCAAGGGCTACTCCGCTAGCATCACACATAACCTCAAATGGTAAGGACCAGTCAGGGGCCACCATGATCGGAGCAATAGTCAATCTCTCCTTCAGACATTCAAAAGTCTTCAAACATGCATCATCAAACACAAACTTCACCTCTTTCTCAAGTAGCTTGCACAAGGGATGTTCAATCTTTGAGAAATCCTTGATGAATCTCTGATAAAATCCTGCATGACCCAAAATGCTTTGAACACCCATTACAGAAATTAGAGGTGGTAGACTAGACAATTACATCCATCTTTTCTCTGTTCACCTCAATGCCCTTACCAAAAATCCTGTGGCCGAGCACCATTCTTCTTTGACCATGAAATGGATATTTTCCCAATTAAGCACCAAGTTGGTCTCTTCGCATCGCTGCAACACCTTGCTTAAATGAGACAAACAATCATCAAATGAGTCACCCACCACCTAAAAGTCATCCATAAAGACTTCAATGGTGTCCTCCACCATATCATAGAATATGAAAATCATGCAGCGCTGAAAAGTAGCGGGCGCACTACATAACCCGAACATCATCCTCTTGAAAGCATATGTCGCATAGCAGCAAGTGAAAGTGGTTTTATCTTGATCTTCACGGGATATAGAGATCTGATTGTACTAGGAATATCTATCTAGACAGAAGTACCACCCTCTATCGGCAAGTCAGTCTAGAATCTGATCCGTGAATGGCATTGAAAAATGATCTTTCTGCGTCCAGTGGTTTAGCTTCCGATAGTCCATGCATACTCTCCAACCTGTGACTGGTCTCAGTAGAATGAGCTAATTGTTAGCATTTGGGACCACGGTGATTCCTCCCTTCTTTGGTATGCACTGAACAAGGCTCACCCATTTGCTGTCAGCAATAGGGTAAACCACACATGCATCCAACCATTTAATAATTTCCTTGTTGAACACCACTTAAATAGGCGGATTCAATCTATGTTGATGCTCAATGCTCGGAATACTATCTGGCTCAAGCTGGATCTTATGTGTGCAATCATAAGGTCAATAATATATCCTTCATGCAAAGAATATACACCATCGAAGTATCAAAATAAGTAACCCAACGAGAGCCGAGGTCGAATCCCACGGGGACTAGGGAATTATAGTTACAAGTGTCAGTTGAGAAATTAACGTTAGCTTGCACCACGTAGATTCAATATAAAAACAAATAAAATTGAGGGAATTACAATTTGTAGAGAATTGTATTGGGTGATTTAGTGAAATAAAACAACAAGGTTAGCTAAGTTGTCAACAAAAGTGTGAAAGACTAGAGGTGCGGTGTATATAAAATACTAACTAGATTGGGACATGCCAGGTCATCTTATGAGTTCAACAAGTGTATATAATCTCGGAAAGTGGGTAATTATAGCTTTTCAGCCTTCTAATTACCTCTTACTAGAGTTTTGTCAGACCTCTAGTCACAATTATTCTTAACGCAATTTATTTGGATGAGCAACTGCACTAATTTCTAGCTATTAGCTGCTAATAAGGAATGAGAATGCCATTTCAGCTTTTTCCAGCCCAATTTCACAATCCCTTATCCATACCCACTATCAAATTCTCTTTCAATACTTAATTATTCTCTTATAAGCAACAATCAAGGAAGAATAAATAGACTCATATCATAATCAATGAATCTTCCTTTATAGATTGAAGAGAATCTAATAGATTTATAGTTATTTGAAAAATATGAAGATGACTCTAGAAATACCCAATCTAATTAAGTATTAGTCATCACACACCTGTAGTTAATTATTTAGCTACTCATGATTAAGAAATTCAGAAACACATTCATCAATAGCTTCATTAAATTCAATAGCAAGAGTAGAAAAATCAACTTCACAAGATAATTTCCAACAAGAGCTGAAACTTACTAGTACAAAGAAGAATAGAGAAAAGTACTTTATACAAATTTACCAATCAAAATCTCCCTACTTCAACTAAGAGAATGTTCTGCAGCTAAAAAGGGAAAAAATGATGTGATATATGCTTTGCTCTCTCTCTCAATATTTCCATTTTTTATCTTTCCTTCTGCATCTCTTTGTACAAAGTACTTTTTCTTCCCTTTATATCCTGAAAAGTAGGGCACTTTTTATCTCTTTTCCCGTGTTGGATGATTATACCCCTAAGCACCATTCTGAAATTGGCGGAGACATCGGCGGTTTGCCGATTCCAATTCGTGAACCGCCGAGTATCTTTTCTGGGCCCTTACTCAATCCTAGTAAATATCGGTGATTCACTCGGCGTTTCGCCGATGCCAATCCGTGGACCGTCGGATCTTCAAGCTATTTTCCAGAACTTTGGGTGTCCTTCGACGACTGGACTGGCGAATCGTCGCTGGCAATTCATGAACCATCGGTTGGATTAATCCTCAGAGGTAGTGACGTTCGGCCTTTTGCCGATGTTTCACTGGTTTTCATTTGTGGATCGCCGATTTACTCTCACTCCCTTCTTTTTGCTCCATTTTTGCTCTTTGCTTCACATTTAGTCATCTGCACACAAAAAATGCAAAAAAGGCATAAAATCTAGATACTAAACTCAAGAACTAAGAAAAAACTCAAGTTTTAGAACCTAATGAGTTGGTAAATTACCAACTCATCAAACCCCTAAACTTAAATCATTGCTTGTCCTCAAGTAATGAAATACTCATTCATTGAGAAATATGTCACCTCTATTCACAATTATACCTCGCCAATCACCTGAACTATGACAACCCAAAAATATGCTCACCGTGAAAGAGAAGAAGATACCCGAAGAGACCATAACAACGAAGATGTTTCAAACAGGCTACCACTTTCCACCAATCAAAGATTATGAAATGATTCATTTAGTAAAACAAGGGCATTGCTCAACCATGAAAACTCACATAACATCTCAAGTTATAATCAGTGCACATTCAAAGGTTGCCTTAGAGTTTACACTCCTCGTGCCTTGTTCCCATATTAACTCTAAATGCTCTTGTATCCCCAAAAAGAAATGATTCCACTAACAAAATAAGAATCCCTATTCTTTTGGTCATGTGATTATTTGAATGCACACAAGGGATTGTTTGGAAGAGATACTCACATTCACTCTCCCAAAAGAAATCTTCATGCATACACATGACCCATACGCTTTCCCTTAAAGTAATTCTCCACTAATATAGAGTACCTGCACCTAGAATCATTTAGGACTTGCGGGGTATGATGTAGGCTCGGGATAAGGGCAGGATAAAAACTTGGCTATAGTGACTAGATCCTCCCTAATGCTTTTTGTGAACCTACCTTACATCAACTCCTTCCACTCACTTCACCTTGTTTCACTTCTTTCCTTGCTTCTGACTTTTCTTTCTTTAACAACACTCCTTATAACCCCTTTGGCTTCATAACTAACCTTATCACCCGAAGAGGAAACACCAGTTCACACAAATTGTCTTTCTCTTTTTGATTTATCTTTTGGTGCATTTTGACACAAAGTGGTGTTCCCCTCACATTATATTTCTTACCTTCCCCTCTTTTTGCACACCCCCCAAACATAGGCTTTTGCCTCATATCTCATTTTTTATCACTCCCTCTTTCTTAGGCTTTAAGCCTCATTTCATCACTTATCTTGTCACTAAAATTTTGGGAGAATGGGTTCCAAAGAGAGGCATTAAGGACGCTCTTAAGGCTTGTAATGTGATTGCCAAAGAAAGGGTCTAAGGCTCAACGTTGGATAACAAGGATCAATGCTCATGGAGGGCATATGGGTGAAGTGACTAGACAAAGGAAAGCCTAAACTCATGTTCTTGGTGCAACTACATTTAGGATTTCTCCTTGAATCACATTTGGGGAAAGTTCTAGACAAGATATAATGCATGAGATTCATGAAAATTTCCTCACTACACAAGGCATCACCCCTAAAGGGTCTACAAGAGTCATTCTCAACACAAGATATCAAATTAGGACATCAAAGCAGACAAACATCATAAGTCAAGCAAAGAATATACAAAATATAATAAAGAATGCTATTCTACGGTGTCAACACTTGCCATTATCTTCATTTTCATGCCCTTGTTTTAAAATTCCATTTCAACAAAAAAAAATTCGGTGGAGCCTCTCAAAAAAATTTCACAAAAGACTCAAAACAACCTACCATTTTCCCATAAGGTGTCACTACTTAATCTATCATCGAAAAATACCAACCCAATTCGACACAAAAATAAGCAAAAACAAAAGAATGCTCCTCAGAAAAGATCTGTGGTCAAAAGAAAACCCTCTGAGTTTTAATTACTACACTACTATTTACAATGGCGAAAACGGAACAAGATTTTGGGGTCATTTCATTCAAGAATTTGTTTTCCAATTTACAACAAAGACACCATTTGGTCGCCAACCATCAACCGTAAAAACTAAACTAAGTCATTCACTTCAAAATAAGACATGCCCGACAAGGGCAATCATCAATCATCAAAATAAAACAACAAGCCGACAAAAGCTGGACTTAATCAAATTCAAACAAAAACGTAAGAACATCAAAAGAAACATCCATCCCTGGCCCCATTATCAAATGCGCTCATACCTCCCCTACTTAAGAGAATGCATTGTCCCTAATGTAAATATGCAAAAGGGAAAGGGATAAGAAACTCCCTTAGTGGGTCATTCTTTTTCATCATCAGCATCTGCCTCGCCTGCACCACCGTCGCTGGCTTCACCTAGCCCAGCAAAATCATCAACCAGCCCTTCAAAAAGATCATCAATTGGACCCCGAACTGAGGAAGGAGCAGCCATTGTAGCATCCAAGGTGCTCATATCCGGCAATTCTATTGAAGTCCGACTCTTCCACTCTTCTACCTCAGTATGGAGGGAAGTGACTGCCCCTTCTACCGCATCTACCCTCTTGCATAGCGTGGCAACATTCTCATACAATGACTTAAGCTTCTTTTAGATTATTTTGGCAATGAGTGCGGGAGGCTCTTAGCCAATTGTTGGAGTTGTATTTCGTTCGAGTTTGTCATCTCCACCAATTTATGGAGTCCACTTGGCTGATAGGATTGTGGAGGGGGAGATTCTCCCCGCTGAGGCATGTCACCTGATGCTTGGCCTTACATTTCTGGTTGGGTCATATTTGACTCTGGGGCGTGTGGTGGTTGGTCAGACCCATGGGAGAGGGATCCTTCTTGCACTCCAAAGGCCTGCAGTCTCTTTCTTTTCATTGTCGGTGCCTGGACATCTCTCTTCCGATTAATGTCTATCACTCCTAGAGCAGAGGAAAGAGTTTCATCAGGGAACAGAGGCACTCCTGCTACTGAGAAAAGCTTGGAAATCAAGACGTCATAGGGCATTGAAGTGCAGGACTGTTGAGCCTTTTTCTTCATTTGCTGAGCAACAATTTCCCCCAAGTTAATAGGTATTCCCATCATTATGCAAGCAATGAGGATAGCAGTTTCAAGCCTTACCCTCTTCTCATTTTTAGAGGGGATGATCCGACCACAAACAAAGTCTAGCCACAACTTGGCCTCGAACTTCAAGTCATGGCGAGAGATTACGCCACCTATTGAGGCCTAGAGAGGATTGTCAACAGCGATGACGCGGGCTACCCGAGTGAACTGATCCTTCATATCAGCTACCTGGGCCATGTACTCCGAACTGGAGTGAATCTCATCCTCCTAGAATAGGTAATTTATGGCAGTCAGGGTTATGTCAACTTTTACTCTTCGGATCATAACTGATGGCAAACATGGGAAATCATCCACTTTGCGCCTATGCTGCATGCTCTCTTGTCGAGCCTGATATGAGGCATAGAATTCCGTTACCAAGCCAGGATAGTAAGGAGGGAGAGGTTGGAAAATGCATGTCATTGCCTTTCTGTGAACTGCTCGGTTATGTTGGGAAAATCACCTCTCAACCCTGCCAAGTCAAACCGCTTCTCCATGGTGATTGATCGGCCTTGACAAATGACGTAGTGTTCTTGCATGTTGGGTACACAAAAGATTATTTCTTCCTTGGTGTTAGCACGCGATGGGGCGGTCTTTGCCTTGCCCTTGCCTTTGCTAGAAGATGAGGCAGGGGCCTTTCCTTTTCCTGTGTTCCTTGATGAAAACATGGTTGTTATTTTGCAAGAATGATATTAGTGACAGCTATTTGAAGAGAAAATTAAAATAATCAAAAACTAGTCTAAGGAGGAACTGAGAAACAAGGGAAACCAAACAATCATTTAAAGAATCAATAACACCGGTGAAGGATCAGTGGTTCACAAGAGCCATTACGCGGACCGCTGTTTTCCTGCCACTGCTTTACAGAAAACTGGGCAAGTGAGGGATCTATCAGAAGTTAAGAGGCGAATTTCCAGTCCAAATTTGTGAATCGCCGATGTAACGCGGAATCCACTCAGTGGATTGAAGCCAATTTTCAGAGTGAGTCATCGTTCCATCAGCGATTCACCGAATCTGACCGGTAAAACGCCGGACCCCGTCGACCCCAAATTTTCAACTTAACAAATCACAGGCACCCATTAACACACATTCACACATAGCATGTGTTACACCCCGTAAATTCTCAACACGTACATGGCCTATTCGCATGTTGGTTAAGAGTTTTTGAATGCCATACATGCTAGGAAAAGGCCCGGGGAAAGATCGGATAAGAAAACCGTCGAACCATCACGGAAGGAGCCGGGGCAGAGCCCCTCCGCGATGGCAACGTGCCACGGAGGGAGGGCCTCCGTGTTGGCTCCGTGTTGCGGAGGACCTGTCCAAGCTTCACTAT